>LBNU01031186.1:4240-26256 GCA_014162995.1 Artemisia annua | reverse complement strand
GTTTTGTTGTTCTCAAATGACTATTGTTCTTTGCAATCTCATCTTAATTTTATTTGTTTTGTGCACCAGTAATGGAAAATAAAAGGATGCAACGGCAAGTCTCCACGAGAAATACGAATGATTATGAAATGTCCAGAAGGTCAAGGATTCAAGAAAACCAACAGAGATTACAAGCTTTGGGAGTGAAAAATATTGCTAAGTCTTTGACAAGTCTAGTAGAGAGTGACAAAACAAAGAAAAAGAAAAAGAAACCAACGGATACCAGTGAGAAAGATGCAGATTATATGTCTGGTTCAGACTTTCATCTTAATGCTGAGGAAGATAACCCAGAAAAAGCGGCTACACAAACAAATAAAAAGATACTAATAATAAATTTGGCTACTATATTTTCTTTATGTTTGTTTTCTAACAATTCTAGTTGCATGAAACAGCATAAAAAAATACATTGCTCCAATGTCCATGACTAGATATAAAAATTTAGCACAAAAACGAATGAGTGCTCCGAATATCTCCCGTGGGCTAACATCTTCAGAATCTCAATCGCAAAAGGGACAACAGATTGATACAGGGAGGGCAATACATAGTAGGGTACAGGAGTCCGACCAAGTCCAAACGAGATATGATCAACCAAATTCTGTCAAGAGAGGGAGATTAACTGCAACTAAGAGAAACTTAATTGCAATTGACAACGATGATGACCACGGGGAGCGTGACTTAAGATCTGATGGTAACTATACATAAATTTCAAATATTATATATATGATATTAAATTACTATTAAGTGTATATTCAGTTAAATGTTTTCGATGCTTACTTGCTTTTTTTTTTTTTTTTATAGATAATAATGAAGACCTTTATGATGTTGAAAATGATGATATCGAAGACATACATATGAATGAAGATATTGAAGAACAAGCTACTTCAGAAGATGATGTAGATAAAGACATGGATGATTTGGAGAATGAGGATGATTTGGAGAATGAGAATGATTTAGCAAATGACGGCAATGATCTAGTCGGAGAAGAGATTTAAGCTCAGCAACCTGAAAATGAAGAAAACCATGAAGTTACACAAGCTCGAAATGAAACAGGTTAACCTGCTCTACTTGATTGCATCGTTTTAAAAATCATATATAATATATTGTGTCATATAAGAAGAATATATAATAAAGTTAAATTAAAACAAGACAAAATACAACGCTAAGATATTACCTCCATTTCAATTTATTTAGTATTTTAAATGTATACGTATCTATTGTAAATCATGTTCACTTTTTGTAGTTCGGATTGTAAGCAAAAGAAAGAGAGGACCAACACGTATGGCAAAAGTTTGGGCCCAAGAAAAAGGGGATAGAATTCCTATTTTAGTTAATGAACACGGACAACCTATTAACGATCAAAAGTAATCATCTGACTCATTTCATGGGAACCCTTTCAAGGAGTGGAAAGTATTGTCCGATTTATAAACCATGGAATAAAGTTGACGCCCCAAAAAAAAAAGCTTTGCTTGAACTCTTAAAGGTACACAATGTTAAATTTGTATGTTAATGAATAAAGTATTTGTTTTCTAATGTGAGCTATTACATTTTTTAGACAAAATTTGATATTCCGGAAGCTGGAGAAAAATGGATATTGCAATCATTTGGCCGGAAGGTGAAGAACTGGAGGGCAAGAGTTAAGGAATACTACCATGATCCGTCTTTGTCAGTTAAGCAACAAATAAGCTCTAGGCCAAAGCAAGTGCAAAAAAAACAATGGAAGAAGCTTGTGAAGTATTGGAATAAAGAAAAAACTAAGGTGTGAAATACTCTTCCACTTTAAATAACATTACTTAATTTCCCATTATGATATTTTACTTTCCTGCTGCAGAGTTTAAGTGAAAAAAACAAGGAGAATCGGGCAAAAAAGAAGATGATCCAAAGAACCGGTAAAAAAAGTTATGCTCGCAAAAGGGAAGAGTTAAAGGTAACTGTATGGAGACAGTGAGATTGTTAATGTATCGTGTCGATATCCACTGTTAATATTCATTTTCTTTTTATTCATACAGACATCTTTGGGACATGATCCAAGTCGATTGGATCTTTTTAGTGCATGCTTCTCCAAAGATGGAAATACCAAAAATGATGACACTGCAAATGCGATTGTAAGTAATATGCTTTTATGTTTGGAAAAGTGTATTAATAGCAGAAGTTAAACACAATATGCTTTTTTTCGTAATACATGCCTTTCCTATATGTTGTTCATGTTGATATAAAATGCAGGATGAAATGAAACGACTTAGTGATAATCTGCCCAATGGACACTCTGATAAGCCTGGACCAGATGATATTTTTTCTACAGTTATGGGTAAAGATCGAAATGGTGATGCAGGCATGTTTGGTCTAGGTGTTCGTGCTTCTGATGTTTGGGGTGTAATACCAAGTCGTTCAGCATGTCATAGAGAAAACAACGAATTGAAGTCTAGATGTGGAGAACTTACTAGTGAAAATGAACAGTTACGAGCCCAGTTATCAGAGAAGAATGGGTCGACGAATAGTTCCATTGTTCCACCTCTTACATCACAACATTCTCCTGTTGTAACCAATGAACCTCCACGCTTACGGGTATGTTTCTATTATAAATAGTTGCTTTTCCATCCTTTAAATGACCACGCTTATTAGGGTTAGGGTTTTGTTTGTGATGCTGACAGAAATTTGGGTCGGATTGATTAGGGTGAATTTTGATGATATTAACGTGTTTTTGCTTGATTCTTGAGTCTAAAATTAAGTACTACTTGTCTACTTTCTGGAAATATAAATTTCATGGTCATTGGAGGTCGGGAGTTAAGCCTTTTGAATTTTATAAGATTAAGTGTCAAAGCTGAGTAATCGGGTCTGAAAATCAGTAGCAGTTTTTGATTTTTCATTTTCAAACCGTAAAGAGTTAGGAGCTCTCCTTTGACAGGAGTGATATTTGGGATATTTGGGACTTCCTGGAATTTTTGTAAATTTTTCTGAAGTATATGAATGGGTGAAGCAAATGAAAACTTTCTGCATGTTTCTGCAGTTCACTTTCTGGACTTGCTTTGGTAAACGATTTTCACAAGGGTATTTAAACTTGTTAATAAATTCTGGAAAAATTCAAGTAGACTTCTAAAACATAATAGCTTCTGTGGGAATTTTGGTGAATTTTTATGTTGACCTCTGGTATGGTTTGGAAATTCGTTTATTGGACCTAAATTCGTCTTAAAATCTGTCAATTGAATAACATATGTGTTTTGGTACCAATTGAAGACCCTTTAATGAATATGAACCCTAAAATGCACTCAAATACTAATTAGATCATATTAGTGATATGTTAACTTATATTAGATCATATCCGTTTTCATACGTTTTCAGACACCTAATACATATGTCTGACTATAAATTGATAAATGTTTGTTGAAAATTGAAATCTAGGTCGGGGATGAAGTTTTCCTTAAAAGCATTCTAAACTCAACCGAGACTGTAGCAAAAGGATGGGTGAGGAGCTTGAACCCAAATGATATAGTTGGTGGTACAGAGATTGGACGAGGATGGTGTGAGGTAAACGTTCAAGTACCAACAAAAAGAGATGAAATGTTGGTGAGACCATATGGGTTATTTGCCACAATTGAAGACTGTGTTGGTGCAACCATAGCATGGCCTTGTCCCTTTATCTCGGTATGTCTTTGTTAATCTTGTGATACCAATAATTTTACTAACATGGAGCTTAATGCTTATACATGGGTGTTTATTTGTAGGTGGTCCGTGAGGATTGAGAAAGGATGCATGATGACCCCGGACTAAGCTTCTTGTTGCTTTAATTTATTGTTTAATGTTACAAGACCTTATTTATGTTTAGTGCTTTTGTTATGACAATGGCTTATATGAAATACAATTTCGTTTTATTCATTTAATAATTAGTTGATGTTTTATTCATATCGTAATAATAGAGTGTGCATGCTGAAAATAGCGTCCTATCATATGACTTGTCAGGACTTTGAAATTGTCCTATTAAACTTATTAACCGTCCTAACAATTAACTTTTAAGGACGCTTATCATTGTAAAAGTGTCCTAATATGTTGTTATTAGGACGTTATTTAGGTTGTTAATAGATATTTTATACGACCAAAAAATTGGTTTCATAATCTTCTTTGAGATACTAGAACCCTTTTCTTGGTGCTAAAGTAGCTATAATGTTATATGATAAGCGTCCTAACAATTATCTTTTAAGTACGCTTGTATGTGTATCAAAAGATTAAAATTAGGTAACCACGTTTTACAACATTGTAAAAGTGTCCTAATATGTTGTTATTAGGACGTTATTTGGTTGTTCAGAGACATATTATGCGACCATAAATTTGGTTTCATAATCGTATTTGGGATATTAGGACCCTTTTCTTGGTGTTAAAGTAACTATAATGGTATATGATAACCGTCCTAAGAATTAACATTTAAGGACGCTTGTATGTGTATCAAAAGATTAAAAGTAGGTTACCACATGTTAGAACATTGTAAAAGTGTCCTAATATGTTTTTATTAGGACGTTATTTGGGTTGTTTATAGACCTATTATGCGACTATAAAATTGGTATCATAATCTTATTTGAGTTATTAGGACCCTTTTCTTGGTTGCTAAAATAGCTATGATGTTACATCATAAGCGTCCTAACAATACTTTTAAGGACGTTTTTATGTGTCTCAAAAGATTAAAAGTAAGTAATCACATGTCAAAACAATGTAAAAGTGTCCTAATATGGTTTTATTAGGACGCTATTTGGGTTGTTCATAGACATATAATACGACCATAAAATTGGTTTCATAAGGGTATTTGAGATATTAGGACGCTTTGGACCTATTACAACCGCCTTACATGAAACGCTTTCATCCTTGGTCCTATTAAATGAAAGGTCCTAAAAAGTACCATTTCATGATGCTTATGGGGGTCCTAAAAAGCCACTTTTCTTGTAGTGCTTTGAGTGACGGTTAAGAATTTATCAAGATGTTTGTTCGCGTCCTCATCGGGTAAGCCGTGAAATTGGCAGAAATTTTGGACTTGTTGGATCATATGGTGTTTGAGTCCAAAATCTGCAGCATCGATTCCCAAAGGTGCAATCGGGCTACCTCGCCCATACATGGTTGGAGTACACAACTCTTCCATCGTTCGGAGATCTGCAGGAGGTTGAGGTCCCACCGGAGGTTCCTCATTTTGATGGACGTTATTATTCATCTCTTCAACGTTAGGATGTAACTCGGGTACGATCCGTTGTTTTCGTCTACGACGGCTCCGATTAGTAGGAACTTCAAGATAAGAAAACTCGTTCAAGTTAGACTTGGAACGAGTGATCATATAAATCAAAACAAAACAAAGGGAAAAATAAAGTAGAAAGGAAAATCTTTTTGGTTTTTATAAGTTATAAAAGAAAATAGAAAATATTTTTGGCTTTTATAGGTTTTATAATTTTTAGTTGTTTTTATGTTTAAGAAAAGCCTTAACTTCTAAAAGAAGGTTCTTCAGAACACAAGTCTCGAACGACGAATGACTTAATCTTAATCAACCGCTCCCCGGCAGCGGCGCCAAAAATTGATGTTGGTTTTCTAGCTAGTGAAAGCAAGAACCACGAGTATCGTTGTCCCAACGAGGGTTGAATATGGATCTAGTCACTCAAGACCGTGAGCTATGTGTGATGAATAAAGTTTAAAAGAAGGTTTTGTTTTGTCTATACTACAATGACAAATTAAAGTAAAGGAAAGCGGTAAAACGACATGAAATAAGAAAACAAGTAAAGTTGCATGAATAAAATGACTAAAGAAAGCGGTAAATGAAAGCGATAAGTAAATAAAACGGTAAATGAATTTAAAAGAAAATGTGTTTGCAAAGCAACGCGAATAAGTTCATTAAGCTTGAGGTAAAAGTTTGCAACGAGTTATTCTCCTTTCTCGAGATTAGNTGTGATGAATAAAGTTTAAAAGAAGGTTTTGTTTTGTCTATACTACAATGACAAATTAAAGTAAAGGAAAGCGGTAAAACGACATGAAATAAGAAAACAAGTAAAGTTGCATGAATAAAATGACTAAAGAAAGCGGTAAATGAAAGCGATAAGTAAATAAAACGGTAAATGAATTTAAAAGAAAATGTGTTTGCAAAGCAACGCGAATAAGTTCATTAAGCTTGAGGTAAAAGTTTGCAACGAGTTATTCTCCTTTCTCGAGATTAGTTGTTGATTAATCTTTTGAAAAGATATTAACTCGAGACGAGTGAATTAATCGTCCAAAGGTTTCGTCTTTGAATAATCAACTCACACGTCTAGGTAATCTTTCGATTACTTATCACAAACGTTTAACACTCTCACTAAATTCACAAACTCGAATCGCTAAGCAAACACGTTTTAAAAACTACTCGAGACTCATATTAAAAACATAAAGCGATAAAGATAAAGAAAATAAAAAAAACTTGTAAAACATTAAAAGTAATTAAAGTTTAAAACTAAAAACTAAAGACACGAGACTTAAATAAGAAAACGACACTAAAAAGATTTTAGAAAATTTCGACAGCATAACGTTTAGATTTAATAAAAATGAAACCTCACTCGATAAACGATGAGGGAAAATAAAAGTCTAGCTCGGCTTGTAAAAGAAATAAGAAAAGAAGAGGAGAAAACTAGACACGACTCAAAATAAACTTGGGCTAAAATAAAGCTAGACACAATAAAAATCAATACTCGCTAAGTGATATAAAAATGAAACTCGCTAAGTACTTGTAAAATCCAAACTTGCTAAACAAAAACACCATACTCGCTATACCTATAAATCCTAACTCGCTAGACCTAAAAAGCCAAACTCGCTAGACCTCATAAGCCAAACTCGCTAAGCTCTAAGAATCCATACTCGCTATCCTCCAAAACTCGCTAGAACCATAAACCTTACTCGCTAGGACTTATACAAAACCACCAAACTCGCTATACACTAAAATACATACTCGCTATATATATAAAAAAACAACAAACTCGCTACTAAACCCTAAAAAAATAAACTGGACTTTTAATAACTTTTAACGAAACACAAATTTTAATAAAAAAAATAAATAAGACTTGTAAAAACTTGGTAAATAAAACGTAAAGACACTAAAATAAGCTCAAAAATAAGCAAACAAACCACGGCTTCTTTTGGAAGCCTAGCTTATTTGTATATCTTTTCACTTGAAACAAAAACATGCAAAGTTGACAAAGAAAATAATAAAAGCTTGTAGAGAAGATTAAAAGAAAAGCTTGTAAAGATTAAACAATAAAGATTAAAGAGCGCGAAAATAAGCTAGAAAATAATACTAGTAAAAAGCTTGAACTCAAAATAAAAGTTACACTAAGACATGAAAATAATCTACACTACACCTACACTACTCCTAAAACTAACTTAAAGCTAACCAACCTTCCAAGTGAGGAGGTGATGTCTATATATAGGTCAAGAGCTTAGAAAGTTTAGACAATATTGCATCTTAAGCCCTTGAACCTTTACAATTCATGATATTGCACTAACACGATGTTACAAGCTACTAAACGTTCTTAAATATAAAACGTAACACTCGGTAACTTGAGGATTTAAGTTGACTCGTATCTCAAAGGTCTTCAAAGATGTAAAAACGTTCACTAGCTCAATTTTGGAAAGCTTCTTATCATGAATATCTTTCAACTTTGATTAAGCGTTTCTTCCATCTTTTTGAGCTTTTAAGAAATAACTTTGTCGACTTGGGCTTTCCTTGAGTAGATTTCATCATTGACTCGGCTTTGTGACACTTATCCACATCTTGTGTTCGTTTTAGGCTTTTAGGTTGATTTTCATGCAATTTATGCAATATCCTTTCCTGCACGATCACAAACACAAAAACACGATATCTTTGGCGTTTAACGTTAGTTTTTGGTCTTATTAACACTTATACTAAGGTCAAAAGTATGTGTAAAATAGCACATACCAATAACATTAATGTCCTGATTCTTGTATTGAACTGGTTGAACCTCCCAACTAACCAAAGGAACATGAGAAATAGGATCTTCACCATCATCTTCCTCAACCTCAATATATTCTGAAGTATCTAAGGGAGTAACCAAACTAGTAGGAGGTCTCTTCCTACCCTGAGTCTTCCTTCTTGTGGTAGTAGAAGATGCATCAGTAGTATCTGGCTCAGATTTAACTGAAGTTGAGGCAGGTACTGAAGGATCAGCAGGAACATCTGTAGATGCTTCAGTAGGAACATCTTTGGGTGCTTCAGCAGGAACAGATTGTTCAGTAGTATCTGGAACTGCTGAGGATGTCTGAGCAGGATCTGGAACTGCTGAAGGTGTTTCAGCAGGAACAGATACTGAAGGAGCAGCATCCATAGGCACATCAGTTGTAGCTCTAGCCTCAGCAGCCCTAGCAAGATCAGCCTTATCATTTTCCAGCATCTTCTGAATAGCTTCCTCACTTAATTGATCTTCCAAAATTTGCTTCTTAGTTCTTTGCCTAGTAACTGGTCCTGTATGAACCATAGGAGCCTTTCCCTTATCAGGTAAAACAGAAGATTCAGTAGAATGGGGTGCATCAGCAGGAGTCTCATGTGTAGACTTCAGCCTTTTAGAAGGTGGTTCCTCAAGTTTTTGCTAAACAGAACTCTTTTGGCTTATAGACATAATGTAGTTATAAGCTTTTACCAGTTTCTCATGAGGCATGTTCCAAACTTTGGTTTTACTCCATCCAGAATTAAACACAGCTGGACTCATATTTTTCACCACCACTCTCATAGTATGAGTGATATCAGCTTGAGTAGGAGGTTTAGCCAATTTAGCTTTGGTTTTCTTTGCATCCTCTTCTTTCTTCTTCTTCCTTAGCAAGGCAACAATGTCATCAGTGGTAGCATTATCACCCATTAGATCCCTAGTAAGAGAAGCATTGGAAGCAATTTGAGCTCCAATATTCATCCAGTCATTCTCATCAAACTCAGCTGCCATGGCATCCAACTCTTTTCTTCTCTCTGGTGGTAAGGTAGACACATAAGTAGCCTGTACTCTTTCAACCTCTGCATTTAGCTTTGCCTGTTCTTGTTCATCCAAAGCTTGACTCTTCTGATATTCCTCATGTATTGCAAAAAGTCTCTCTTGGGAAAGTACTTCCTCCTTAGTAATCTCATCTGTACCAAGATCCTGATCTACCACAGGAATTTGAGCTTGTTCAGTAGCTTCAAACAGCTTATCAGCAGCATGAGGTGCAGCATCATGATTCTTTGGAGAAGAAGGCTGTGCAGGCTCAGCAGATGCAGAAACATAGTCATAAGTATCAAGATGAACAGGAGAATTCAACTTGACAGAACTATCAGCATAATCAATATCCATGAATTGAACATCTGCATCAGCAGCACCAGACTGCTCCTTTGGGCCTATACTTGGACTCATCACCTTAGGAGTGTCAGCAGTTGTAGGTTTTGGAGATGGAGAGAGTGCAACCTCTGTAGCATCAGCCAACATATGAAGAGGATCAAGAGAGGCAGATCCCTTTGTTGCAGTCGCAGCAGGAACCTCCAACTCATCCTCTGAATCAACCACAAATTTTCTTTTCTTTTTGTTTGCCAGTTGAGCTTCCAAAACCTTGACTCTCTCTGTCAGTTCACTTATTTGACCCCCAAGATTTGTTTTGGTCTGCATTAACTCTCTTTCCAAGTCACCAACTTGTGCAACATACCTGTTTAGCAACTTATAGACAGTGGTTAGTGAAATGGGGTCCTCAGCTGTACCATCTGGTTTACCAGAGGTTTGGGGAGCTTCATTGGACCTGTTAGGAGACATATGAACATCATCACCAGTAGTGGTGGTATCAATCAAGACCTCTCTAGCTGGGCTAGAAGTCTGAGGTGCAGTGAATATTGGTGTCTCAGTATTAGGTTCAGTAGCAAATGAGTCAAAGAACTCATCTAGGTCACCAAATTGGTCAGTCATGGGTGTCTGTTCTACATTCCTAGGGTCAGCAGATCCTTCACCAGCATTAGTGGCTGGTTCCAGAGGATCAGCAGAATGCTCATCAGGAGCACTAGGCCTAGGAGAAACCACCTGCTGTTCATCAGCAGCCACTGAGGTTGAAGCCTCAGCAGCATGAGATGGACCAGCAGCTGCGGATGCATTTGCATCAGCAGTTTCAGGAATAGGTGGAATCCTACCCTCAGCAGCATTTGGACTAGGTGGATTATCACCTTCAGCTGTACCAGCATTGTCACCAGTAGGCAACATAGCTGGAGGTAGAGGCCAATGGGTGCCAGAAAATCCACTTTCCATGTTTGAAAACACTTTAGGAGCTAATTCAATAACAGGTGTGTGAGTTCTATCTACTGTTTCAATTCCAATGATGATTTGAAGAAACCTAGGGTACATATAAAAAAAATTTTTAACAGCCTGAATATTACTAATCATGCCCCTAAAAATATATCTAGAAAAATTAAAATTTGTACCCTTGGAGATATTAGCAATAGCACAAGCTACGTGAGTAGAAAATTGATCCAGACCTCCTGTCTTATTACTCATGCACTTCAACAACGTATGCACCAGGAACTTCCATTTTTGACAAAAGAGCTTCTTGTACCACACCTTTCCATCCCCTCGATAACCAATAGCTCTCAACGCTGGAAGTATCACAGACTTATCTTCATGATATTCACCATCCGCATCTTTTAATTGAAGTTTGCTGCGGATCAATGACTCAGTGACCACATACGTTTTCCCATCAATCCAAGCAACAATTTGGGTCTCATCATCTGCTATCACAGAGGAATTCCAAAATTGTGTGACCAATGATTCGCACACCAGTTCCGGACAATGTGTCAGAGCAAAGTGAATATTAGACCTCTTCAAGAAGTCTACCATAGGTTCAAATTCCTCTTTACCTTTAACTTTACCCAGAAAAGCAATTAGGTTGTGATCACTTTTAAACACAAGGTTTGCCATAGTGAAATAATGAAAAAGAAATGATCTTGAGAGGTTAGAAATGGGTTTGATTTTATAACGAGTGGGATTCAGTTATTTTGGAGTGGGATACACACGATTATTTATATAAGGAAGTTACCAATAATCGTGGGGGTTAGTTGACAACGAATCTTTAGAGAATCGTTTGACTAATTTGACTTTATAACGTACCTAAAATAAAACACACTTTTACTCATCAGCAGATTGAAAAGTCCATCCGTAGAATCCCTTGGTCAATCCGCAGTATCAATAACAGGCTGTCATCCACTCCCACCTTTTGGAACTGACGCTTCATCAAACGTCTTAAAAGCCCAATCAACTTTATAAATACCTCTCAAATCATTCTTAACCATAATTAACCATTGAGTAACCACCTTTACATCCAAAAACACACCATGAGTATCATATACATATCATCTGATTCAGAATCATCAGAGCACAATAATTTACCACCACCACCACAACCAATGCCAGCGAGAAGAATCCGTGGATGGAGAACCAAAGAAGAGGCACGCAAACGTCGACATGATGTACCAGCTCCTCCTCCTCCACCAGCACCACCTCTACCTTTCCCATCCTCTGACTCAGATAGCTCTGAGTCAGATACCTCTGAATTATTGTTCTATGAGGATGTCACCGAAGGACCTTCTGAACGTCCACCTCTTTCAAAGCTTCTCACAGAGGAGATGGAGCGTGTTGTAGCTGGGATGAGGCTAATTTCAGTTCCTCAAAAGCCCAAGAGATTGGAAAAACCAGCTTCCCAAGTATTGGGGCTCGTTTGTAAGAGGCTATGGACTCCTGATACAAAGCGCAAAGATGTGGAGAAAGTGCTTAAGAACATGAGAGATGGTGAAGGCACTTCAGACCCCAAGGGTAAAGGCAAGAGGAAGATGGATTAGGTTTTAAATTGTGTTTTGTTTAGATGATAGGATCATTGTATCTTCCTTTTTATGAACATGAATAAAACTCTGAGCTTTTCTTTCATAGACAGTCATTCAAACATGTATGCATATTGTAGATACCTCTGAAAAGATAGAATAATTTTATCAGCAGATACCACAATCAGCAGAAACTCCTATTAGCAGGAACTGCTTTCCGCAGGAACCATGCAATCCGTAGAATGGGCTACAGTAGTATGATACTCCCTCCGTCCCAAAATAAGTCTCCAGTTTGACTTTTCAGAGTCAAACCGGACACTTATTTTGGGATGGAGGGAGTATTAATTATCTGTTCCCACCTAACTATCATTAAACGCTGTTGACTTTGACTTTTGCCTATAAAACAGATCCAAACTTTCATCAACCCTCATTCCTCAATTTTAATCCTAAACCATGTCTTCCAAAAATAGAGATCATCGATCTAACCTCTTCCTCATCATCATCATCATCTAGTGATGGTTGGAATGCCTACTTTCCACCCATTAAACGACCCAGTACACATCCATTAACTACAAACCAAATAGGCAAAAGAAAGCATGAGATGGGGGAACCAAGTCAAGCTCTCATTCCTGCTGATTCTAATTCTACTGACGATTCAAACCCTTGGATAGGTTATCCTGCTTCAGATAGAGACCTAGTCTCTCATTTTCTCTTTACCTCGGATGAGGAATCTTCCGAGGATGAATATGAAGATCCCTCCTTTCTTCCTCCTTCCACACCTGAGAGACCACAACCAAGGTCTAGGAAGACTAACCCTCCACTTCCAAAATCAAGAGAGGTGGTTCTTGGTCTTCCTGCTTCAGAAGGTAAGGGAGATGACAAAGGGAAGGGAAAGATGGAACAGTTGTAAATGTGATGTGTTCTTGAGCATCTTCATCATCGTTTTCATCAATCCATCTTTCCATTTTCATCTTCAGCTTCTTCATCGTACTGGACATGCATATCTACCACTTTTGGCACTGATGATGGACTAGTTAGACATAGTGTAGTTGAATATGTAATAGAATAGGCTTTACTTTTGAACTTGTTTGTAAGCTGTAACTCTGTTCTTGAATGAATGAATCACTCTTGAATTTATCGTTTGTTGTACTTGTTTGTAGTTTACTTCAGTAGAAATAATGTATGACACATTTGTTCCACTTCAGTAGAAACCATGAGAAGCAATTGTAACAACTTCAGCAGGAACAATGTGAACCTCTTTGATCCTATGTCAGCAGAAACCATCACTGCTTCAGTAGCAACAATCAGTAGCTTACAGTTCATTGTTCCAAACAGCCAATTCATGATCTGCAAGTATCACCAACTACACATAACTGTATTCTGCAAAAGAAACACAAAGTAGCAAACCAAATATACAAACTAATATGCTATTACACACATTAGATGGTTAGTGTTAGAAATCTAAAATTATACAAGATTTTACAACAACATTCAATCCTCCCCTGAGGCATATGCCTCCCCTTAGGCTTATGCCTCCCCTTAAACATTGCATTCAAGGGTTAACCATCCCAATGTGGACCACTAAGTGTTGAAACCTAGGTCCTTCAAAAGCTTTAGTCAATAAATCTGCCACATTTTTATCTGTGTGAATTTTAACCACATTTATCAAATGTTTTTCATATGCATCTCTTATAAAGTGGTGTCTTATCTCAATATGCTTTGTTCTATTGTGAAAAACTGGATTTTTAACAATGCATATGGTACTTTGATTATCAATAAAGATTGTGGTGTTCATGAAATTAAACCCATAATCCAGCAACTGATTTTGTATCCAAAGTACCTGCCCACAACAATTGGCAGCAGCAACATACTCTGCTTCAGTAGATGAGGTAGCAACAATAGTTTGTTTCTTGCATTGCCAAGAAATCAATCTTCTCCCAAGAAATTGGCAACCTCCAGTTGTGGACCTTCTATCCAAATTTGCACCAGCATAGTCACTATCACTATAGGCTTCCAACTTGAAAGGGGACTCTCTTGGGTACCAAAGACCTAGATGAGGCTGGCCTTTAAGGTACTTGAAGATCTTTTTGACTGCATTCAAGTGAGAAGTAAGTGGAGTAACTTGATGCCTTGAACAAGCACTCACAGCAAATGTAATGTCAGGCCTAGAAGCTGTCAAATACATCAATGAACCAATCATAGATCTGTATAGGTGAACATTCACAGCTGGATCTGATTCAATGTTGTTCTTTGGTTTAGGAGCTTCATAAGGTGTAGTGGCAGTTCTGACACTTTCCATACCAAACTTTGTCAAAATGTCTCTCACATATTTCTCCTGATGGATAAATATGCCATCTGGTTTCTGCTGAACCTGTAGACCCAAGAAGAAAGTAAGCTCCCCCATGGCACTCATCTGAAATTCACCCTTCATTAAGTCTTCAAATTCCCTGCACCAAGCTTCTTTGGTGGATCCAAAGATAATGTCATCCACATAAACTTGCACAAGTATAATATCCCTTGAATCCTTCTTTAGAAAGAGTGTTTTGTCAATGGCACCTCTCCTGTAGCCATGCTTCAAGAGAAACTTTGAGAGCCTAGCATACCATGCCCTTGGTGCCTGATGTAAGCCATAAAGAGCTTTGACCACCTTATAAACATATTCAGGGTGATCTGGATCTTCAAAACCTTTGGGTTGAGTGACATAAACTTCTTCTTCAATCTCACCATACAAGAATGCACCTTTGACATCCATCTGATATACAGTAAATCCTTTGTAAGATGCATAGGCCAAGAAAATCCTTATGGCCTCAACTCTTGCAACAGGTGCAAAAACTTCATCATAATCTATTCCCTCTTCTTGCCTGAACCCCTGAGCCACCAATCTTGCCTTGTTTTTGACAACTATACCTCTTGCATCTCTTTTGTTCTTCAAGATCCATTTTGTCCCAATAGCATACTTCCCATCTGGTAAAGGAACCAATATCCAAACCTGCTGATTCTTGAATTGTTGCATTTCCTCTTGCATTGCCTCAAGCCAACTATTATCTGCAAGAGCCTGTGGAACACTGGTTGGTTCCATTTGGGAGAGAAAACAAGCAACCAGACAATGTTGAAAGTCTGTATGATTGTCTCTCTACTGCTGGGAAACATATGACAGAAAAGCAACTTCTCCAAACTTTGTCTTTTTCACAGTGCTTCTAGTTTGAACAGGATCTTTAGGATCACCTATTATATTATCCATTGGATGAGTAGTGTGAATCCTTTTTGTTGCATTGGGGTTGACATCAATGGTTTTGTCAAGATTGGTCACATTAGGTTCAAAGTCACTATCATAGGAAGAGGAAGTGAAGATGCCAGCTTTGGGTTGGTGATTACCAAGATCTGTAGGACTTGGAAATCGTGTATATGGTTCACCAAAGTCTGTTGACACACCGAGCAGACATAGGAGTAGAAACAGGTTGAGCATCAGCAGTAATGAGGTTATCAGTAGAAACAGGAGAACTGTCAGCAGAATCCTGATTTCCACTGATTGCTTGTGCTGATTGTCTCAGAAGTGCTTCAGCATCATTTGTAATCTTTGCACCAAGCTTCTCAGCTTCTTGAGTAGCAGCATGTTCTTGTGTCATGAGCTTAGCAAGATCCTCTGCATAGTATGACTCATCTTCATCTTTCTCAGAAGTATCTTTTGCACTGTTTCCTACAAAATGGTTAGGAGGAATGGAAGGTACAACAATAGTTAGTTCATCAAACTCAGACTCATCCTCTGAGTCATCATCCAGTACACCTGCATTGTCAGATGAAGCATCTTTTGTACCTGCACATTGATTAGCAACAAATCTAGTATACCCCAAAGAATCAGTTAAGTAGTCCAGGTCAAAGTACCAAGCATGACCATTACCTTGTACATTAGGTTTTTCTTCTAGGTATCTTAGATTAAGAGTCTCCTCTATCCTTTTAGCATTCAGGTTATATACCCTATAAGCCTTACTATGAGCTGAATATCCCACAATGTATCCCTTATCAGCTTTGCCATCAATTTCCCAAGTGGGTCACTGGTGTTCAAAATGGTCACATGACACCCAAAAGGTCTTAGGTAATGAACAGAAGGAACTTTCCCTGTTAGAAGTTCATAGGGTGTCTTTGAATGAGGTCTTGTGATAGAGACCCTGTTCCGAACATAACAAGCAGTGCAGACTGCTTCAGTCCAGAACATTGTGGGTAGCTTAGAGTCTGCAAGCATGGATCTTGCTGCCTCTATTAAGGTTCTATTCTTCCTCTCAGCAACCCCATTTTGTTGTGGGTCCTGGGATTGCTATAGTCCCTTTTTATCCCTTTTGAATTACAAAGACCTATTAAAACCACATTTTTGAACTCTGTTCCATTATCACACCTTATACCTTTAACCTTTTTATTTAGCTGGTTTTCAACAAGGGTAATAAAATCTTTTAAAATTGGAGATGTTTCATCTTTAGTTTTCAAAAAGAATACCCAGCAAAACCTGCTATAATCATCAGTGATTACTAAACAGAAGTACTTATGATCAATACTTCTTACTTGAGTTGGACCAAAGAGGTCCATATGCAGCAACTGAAGTGGATCTGTGATATTGCTCACTGCTGTAATGGCTTTGTAAGAGGCTCTGCGTTGTTTTCCTTTGTTACAGGCAACACAATTGTGTTCATTGGTGAAGACCTTGGAAGGAAGCCCTTGAACAAGACCAAGTTTAGACAACTTGTTGATGGTCTTGAAATTCACATGAGCCATCCTTCTATGCCATTTGGTAGATTCATCCATGGAAGCTTTAGCCACCAAACATGTTAGATCACTGTCAGGTTGTACCTCATTTAAGTTGAATGTGTACAAATTATTGCTTCTTGGAACCCTCAGCAGAATTGGTGTATCTGCTGGAAGTTTGAAGTCTTTGTTGAGTACAAGACATTCATCCTCTGAGAAGAAAACTTTGTTCTTTTTATCACAAATTTGTGACACTGAGAACAAATTAAAGTGCTGCAGTTCCTTCACATAAAGTACATTTTCAAAATCCAGCATGGGTGTTCTGATAGTTCCTTTTCCTGTGATTCTACCATTTCCTCCACCAAAGGTCACATTACCTCCACTTGCTATGGGTACAAAATTAATCATCTTTTCTCTGTTCCCTGACATGCTCCTTGAACAGCCACTATCTACTATGCCAACTTCTTTACTCAGTAAGGGATGATCCTACAACAAAAAAAAAAAATATACAAAATATAAGTACACTTTGGAGACTCAAGTCATTACTGACTTGAGCCTGCCTTGTGGATCATAAGAAGTAGGCCATGTAGATGTATAAGATCCACCATTGTTCTTGGATCTTCTTTGATAATTAGATCCCCTGTTAGTCCAAGAACAACCTGCTGAGGGCTTAACAGCAGTATCCCATGGTCCCCCTCAACCTATATACATAGGTTGATAATAACTAGGCCAATAACCATCCTGATAATAAGAAGAAATAGGTCTGGGGAATGGTCTTGCAACATGTCTTTTCCTATATGATGGAAAAGTTCTATCAGAAGGAACTGATGCATCAGCAGTATTGTATCTGCTGTTAGATTGAGTTGCTTGTGGAACATAAGCAGGTATTTCATCAACACGTTTCCACATTGGTCTAGTTTTCTTAGCACAATCACCCATTCTTTGCTCATGAAAATTACAATCCTTAATTAAATGAGATTTGCTTCCACACACAAAACATTTCTTCTTTCTAGAAGATTTATTAACATTCGAAGGAGTTCTATTGAAATCATTCAAACCAGAAACATTAACAAAATTGTTTTTGACAGAATTAACATTATTGTTTTGCAAAGAATTAAATAACAAGTCTTCAGCAGAAACTGTCTTTGAATGAGATTCATCAGCAGCAACTCCTAGAGGCTTGTTTGAGGACTTGGGTGTAGGCTTGAATGAGGTCTTGGGATGGTCTGACTGATCACTTGAATCACAGCTTTCATAGGCAGTAGACCCTTTGTCAGAAGACTTGTCACTGCAAGAGACAGAGTCAGCATTATTAGTAACAGGGTCAGATAAGTCACTTGACTTTTTGCCATATAAATGATGTGATCCATCAAAGTCAACTGTAATTGATAGGTCAATGGGCATATGTTCACCTCTAATGGGACCAGGGACAGCATGTAAGGTGCCTTCTTTAACATAGTTTGCTAATCCTGCTGGTGTAGTTTTTCTACTGTCATCCCTAGCTTCTAATCCTACATATTTCTTAAAACCTAATCCTATACTAGAATTTACAGTTTGAGTACCATACAAACTTCTAGCTAAATTATCACCTGATATTAACCACTTCTTATGTGTAGCTATTTCAGTATCTAGCTTCTCTTGAAGAACTTGTTTATCAGATTCTAAATTAGCTTTTAACTTCTTAGTATAGATTAACTCATCTTGAGCACATTTTAATTCCTGTTTTAACCCTTTTATTTCCTCCTCATAAGCAACTTGATTCTTCTGAAACCAAATCTTTTGTTTTTCTACTATTTTTAGACCATGTTTATATGACTCAAGGTCTTTATAACACTCATTATATTTAGGTTTCAATTCATCATATTGTTCTTTAAGTTCATTATATCTTACACTACAACCAAACACACAGTTATGTACCTGAGAAATGCCCATAAGAGCAAATTGATCATGAGAATCCTCTGAAGTACAGCTTGCCAGCAGTCCACTCTGATCACTATCACCATCACTTCTCTCATGAGCCTTCCAGTCAACATGATCATCCAAAGTGATCAAGGCTGTGGGATATCCAGTTTTGGCAGTATCAACTTCCCCTTGTTTCTGCTGATAGGTAGAATACCTAACCTCATCAGTAGATTTCCTGTCCTTGCATTCTCTAGAGAAGTGACCCATTTGACCACAAGTGTAGCACTTGATCTTCCTTCTGTCAAACCTAGCTGAATCCCTGCCATTGAAACCAAACTTCCTCCCAGCCTTTTTCTCAAATCTCTTGATACTCAATGAAAGCATAGCCACCTGCCACTTCAAGTTCATCTCTTCCATATCTAATGGATCCACCTGTTCAAAGTCCTCATAGGAGAGTTGCTGCTGAGATTCACAATCAGCAACAAAAGAGTGAAGTACATCTTCCAACACACTACCAGAAGAATGTGATTTGGTTGGTGTGTATGAAGATGATGCAGATGAAATTGGACTTAAACTAGGAGGCATTATATTGGATGTAGAACAAACAAAAGCTGAGTAATTTGGAGTAGTTGAACGAATAGGACTTTTGACATCTGGTTCAAGAGTTTTGAGCTTGTTGTATAAATCATCAAAACTCATCATATCCAATCCACCCTTAGCTTTGAGTGCAATACTTACTTGAAGCCATGATGGAGGCAAGGATCTTAAGAATTTAGCATTGCAATCTTCATTGTCTGGCCTTGCCTTCAGCTGATTCAATTGACTCAGAATCTTGTGAAATTTGTCATAACCCTTGTGGATACCTTCTTCCTCAGTGATCTGAAACTCTTGAAACTGCTGCTTCAGCATTGACTTCCTCATCCTTCTTGACTCATCATTCCCACCAAATCTAGCTTTAATTGCCATCCAGAGATCCTTTGCATCAGACATGAAGTGAAAATCACCCAAGTGATCTGGAGGTATAGCTTGAAGAAGTATAGTTCTCACTTTATTTTCCCTCTGAAGAGCAAGAACCTCTTCAGCAGATGTAGGATCAAGATAGTATATTCTACCATCTGCATCAGTACCAGTCCTCTTTGGACTATTACCTTTAAGGACCACCTTCAAAAGATTATGATCAATGTTGGTAATCCAGTTCTGCATCTGCATTGCCCAGAGTTCATACTCTTCTTTCTTAAGGTAAGGGAATTTTGCATTGCAGTTTGAGAGAGTGAGGTGATGAAGGGATGTTATGTTTTGATTGTGTGTTGTATCTGACTCAGCATCAGATCCAGACATGATGTAAAGTTGTGTTGTTGAGGAGTTGTTTAAAGAATTGATTTTCTTAGTATCAAAGAGACTCTCCCGAGGCTCTGATACCACTTGTTGAATCTATGTATCCTTTATAGATCTTTTAGCTCTCGTTGATCGTTAGCAGTGTCTATGTAATCACAAACACTCTAATAGAGAATCTCCAAAGCTTGTATTCTAATGCGGAAAACAAATACAAGCATTAACAATAAATACTAAGAATGCTTAATCCTCTATGGATTATATATTGATAACCTGTAAATACGTTCGTCACATAAAACATAAACTTGTGTTCCTTTTATAAACAAGGAACCCTAACCTAAACCGTTTCTCAAGAAACGTATATTCTATAAACTTTAAATGATATGCATTATCTTTTCCTAATATAACTCATGCATATCCTAACTACATTACATAATACGCGGCTAAACATTGTCCGCAGAAACTAAACATGCTGAACTATGTCTTCAGCAGTAATACTTCGTCAGCAGAATCTGGTCTTCAGCAGATTCCCTTCAGCAGTAACCATCAGTGGAATTCACACTTAGCAGAATTCCCAACAAATCCCACTACCAAAGTTATGCCATAAGGCATCTAGAACACCCTAGTCCCTACCAGTCTGCCACCATGAATCCAAAAGTTCTACATATCATGAGACATATTTTACACATCATGATTCTAGGGGGCTACATAAAATCAGAAAATTCAACAGATAACTTTTTTCTAATCCTTAACAAAAGCTTCTTTCTAATCATAATACAAGACAAAAAGATGATGAAGTCGTAAGCACCAAGGTCACATATCATTCTCATGTCAGCAGCATATTCAAGCTAATGTTTGGTTTTGAAAGAATAAAATCATTCAGGCTTCTACTTAAGGGTAAATACTCAAAGATGTAACCAAAGTTTCCCAAAAAAACAATTTAAGTTACTATTGTTTTTTTTTTTTTTTTGGTTCAAGCAAGTTACCATTGTTTACGTGACTGGTTCCATATGTCACTCCTCCCATTGCAACCCATTATTACCGGTTACAATCCACACTGGCATCCTAAGTGGCAATAATCAATTTTTTAATTGAGTTGACCATGACCCGTATTTTATAGTAACGGGTTGATCCCGATCATTAGTTTAATACGTCCCTTATTTTATCCAAACCCTAAAATACACCTCTCTCTTCAATTAACACAAATCTCTCTTCCATAATTTGAAACCGACTGTGATTTATGGTTGTCATCTTCCCAACAAGGTAATCTTTGGAGAGTATTTATTAGTTTGAATTGTTTATTAAACTTGATTAATGTTTTAAAAATTACGGTTTTGCGTAACAATTTAGGGATTTGTGAAATTAACACTTTTTTCTTGATTTTTCTTGTTTCAGATGGCATCTTCCTCTTCCAATTTTCTCATAAAGATTCATTGTGGTGGTGTATTTGTAAGGGATCCTTTTGCTTATGACTATGAAATTTTGAGTGAAATTCCTAATGTTAATGTGTCTGAATTGGGATTTGTTGGTTTAGTCAAGCTTTTAGTAAGTCAATGTTCTACTAACATCAAACAATTTTTTTATGATGCTGACTTACAACAATGTGTTGAATTAGGTGAGAAAAATGATAATGTCCTAGACATATATGTGTCTCACTCTGTGTTTGAATTACATGATGCCACTTCCTCTAGTACTTTACCAGATGTTGAAAATATCCAGCCAACTGATGATAGTGATAGTAAATTAGATGGTGACTATAATATCTTTGAGGATGATACTGAAGAAGAGGGTGACACTGCATCTATAGATCACTTATCTGATGGTGAAGAGGAGCTTTTAAAAGTTTTTTTTAACGATAGGAGCTTTTAGAAGTTAGGACTAAGAGACCAGACCCTGCTCCTAAAACAAAAAGTAAGAAAATGTTTGATCAGAACTTTCTGACTAGGGTTTACAATAGATTACCTAGGGATGGGTATGCTGAAGAATATGTGTTTGCTAAGTATAAAAGTGCTTCACGTGAGGATGAGGATAAGATTGGTGATCATTGGCCAGTCCATAATCCTCATATCAAGTGGAAGTTTGTTGGATCGTTATACTCTGACCAAACTATTATATAGCTTGTTAAGGGTTTAGTAGCCTTGGATAAATCCTAATCTACTAACAATGAAACACTGAATTACTCTATTAAGTATGC
>LBNU01031183.1:1251-22338 GCA_014162995.1 Artemisia annua | reverse complement strand
GGGAGAGAATTAATTAATTAAATATACTTGAGAAAATTTCTATCCAATAAATTAATGAGGAAATATATATATAATATTTTATTATTTTATAATAATATAATTATTAATATTTAATAAATACACTTGTAAGTTTTGTAAAATACTCTAATGTTATTAATTTTTTTTTTAGAATTTGGGCATTGACCGTTCCGTTGTTCAACGTTCCATTTTCCTCAAATGTTTCAACTTCTCAAATAAATACGAGTCACTTTATTTCGAAATTTAGTACGTAATAACTAATTATTCACTATTAATATAGTACCGTTTTAATTTGTTCTACGTTACAAAATAACCCATTGCGAAGTTCAAATATAATGTAAAAACTCATTTTCGTCCATCCGAAATGTTTTATTGGCCAAAATTCACTTATTGGCCATTAACCCAAAAATTACCCAAAACCATTTAATCCTGTTTAAGTACGTTATATAATCGTTATATATGCAAAATTAATTATTATACGTCCGATACAATTTTTGGTCAATAAAGTACAAAGTTGGAAAAATCTTCGTTGGGCTCGGCTACTATTCACCGAATACCCCTATTGGGCTCAATTATACACTTGGCCCAATACCAATTTTAGTGTTTAATTATTCTATATAACTTTATAATAATTAAAATAATTAACACTTGTTAATTATGTATACTTCTCAAAATAAAGTTTGGTCAAAATTATTTTATTCACTAAAAAACAATATGTGTCGACCAAAATAATTAATTTCACCAAAAAATTGTATTTTTAACTAATTATTATAATTAGTTTACGGTTATTCGATAATATAATTAATTATAAACTTTCAAGTAAATCTCACCTATCACCACTTGAGCAAATTTTTGTTTTTCAAAATCCCAATAATTTCATATTTTTTAATTTGTGCCGATTTTGTATATATACATAAATTTAAGTGTATATATCGCTTTAAATTCCCTCCCGCGTAATTAGTGTAAAATCACATTTGTTCACAAATTATGACCACATAGCAACAAGTTTTACCACCAACAAGCAGAATATGACAATTAACTCATAGCATTTTAATGGGTCGAATTTCATGCATGCAACCCAATCTTTAAGTTGTCAACTTAACAAAACATATACAATTTATGCACTTGGTACATCTTTGACATCATAAAAATATGAAATAAACAAGATTGAAAAGTTTTGAATGAATCCTTACAATGGTTGTTATGTTAACGTGGACTATGGAGGACAAGAAAAGACCCAAATCACTTCAAGTTTTACCACAAATCACTTATTAATAACCCAAACTCTGATTTTAACACCCAAATATAACTTTGATCTTCAAAATTATTGGAATATGTTGTTGGTTGTGTGTCGGCAAGAGAAGAAGAATGAAAAGATGAGATGAAAATGATCCTAAAAATGGGCAAGGTAAAATGTATAAATGGATTTTAGATTTGATAATAGGGTGTATTGTGGTTAATGAAGTGTTTATGGATATTAGGAGTGAAAGCTTGCCTTAGTGGGGAGGTGTGATGTGTGGCAGTTATGGCATCCAAGGAAGGTGGGGGAAGAGTAATTTTTCTCACCGTTGGTAAACTCGTGTGTCGGTTTAAGCTAAACGTAACCGTAAGTCCCGGGTTGACGTTTTGACACGTATACGTAAAATTAAATTTTTAGCCACGATTTCGTCCAGAATGTAATAAAATCGACTTTATGGACTAAAATATATTTTCTTGACTTTTACCATAGGTATGTAGTGTCGTTCGCGTGCGGGTTGTTTTTCCAGAAAAATGTGAGAAAGCTCTCAGTAAATTACGAAAACTTGGTCAGTAACTATCCGAAATGGATTAATTTTGTGTTTACCTGAGAAAATATAACTTTTTCAGTAGTGACTGTAAGCTACAGTGTGCAAGACAGCTCCCGAAATATTCAGAAATGTGCAGAAAATGTGCAAAAATGCTATAATCTCAAAGTAAAATAATAAATAGGAATTTATTAAAATTATTTATTGAAAAATACCATTTGTCACAACAGTTTTGACATTTCAAGATGAACCCGGGAAAAACATCACAGATTACTATGTAATTTCATAAGCTTCGTGAATGACATGAAGATGATCCGAATGACAATGCCCAATATATAACTCAATTCAAAGTTGTGAACAACATTCACCAGAATGGATCGATTTGTCACAGCTGTGAAGCTCAACAAAGACTCAAAATACCAACTATGAACAACTCTATGCCTACTACCAACATGAGAAGCATGCCGTGTATTACCGTCAATCGAGGGACAAGCTCAATCCAACAAAACAAATGATCCTCTTGCATTCATCTCTAGCGTTCAACTCACTCAACCAACCTTCACTTGATCAAGTTTTTCATCATCCTACTCCACAACACAGAACCAGTCTTCCATTGGTCAATTAATCCGTGCACCAACCAAATTCCAAGACACTCAACTCAACTGGACTCAAGATACTCTCACACTGATAAGATGATGATAATTTCTCCAACCAAGTGTCATTGCTTGTTCAACAATTTTAGAGCAACACTTCCTCAAACTAACAACCAGCTTAGAATCATCCAACCCATGGGTATATCTGGCTGTTGTGGAACGATTGACGTTTGTGGTTCAAGGAAGACAAAATGTCAACCAAAGGAATGGAGCCCGGGGATGGACAGAATAGAGTTGGATGCTAAATCAGGGACAGGCAAAGACAACCCAAAAGATGCTACAACTGTGCTGGGTTAGGTCATATTGCAAGGCACTGGCCCCCCACCTTCAACTAAGCGTCCCTAGAACTCCGACTACTTCAAGGATAAGATGTTGCTGATGCAAGCACAGGAAAATGGAGTGGCATTGGATGAGGAGCAACTATTATTCCTAGCAGGTGATAAAGGGAATACTTTCGATGCCGATGTGAATGATCAACCAGTTCAAGATTTAGCTCTTAATGATCCAAACATCTTCCAGGCAGAAGATTGTGATGCTTTCGATTCAGATATTGATGATTGATTGATACAACAACAATATATATATATATATATATATATATATATATATATATATATATATATATATATATATATATATATATATATATATATATATATATATATATATATATATATATATATATATAGCAGTATATCTTCCGAGGATAGCACGGGTAAATATGTATCCCTGGGTCGTTTTTCCCGACGAAGGCTGAATGGAGCTTGTTGGTTCGTGATCGTGATTCGTGAAGTGAATGTGAAAGCGGTTTAAGGGAAACCCTAATCTAAAATTACACTACGGAAATAAAATAACACAAATAAGAAAGCACGTAAACCTAAATCGTAATTAAAACCTAAAAACGTAATTAAAACTCAAAATAAACGCGAGCGCGCAAAATAAAAAGTAAATTTAAAGCTACACTAATTCTACGAAAATGATTTTTCTACGTTCTAAATAACAAAAGAAAATTTTAGGAAAAAGAAAAATATTATTTTGGCTTTTTATTTAATTATTATTAATTAAAAACTATTTTTAATTACTTAAAATAAATTAAAATACTATTTAATATAAAATAAAGCTAGAAAAAATAAAAATTTAATTTTTAAAATTCTAAAATAACCTAATAATAATATTAAAACAGAAAAATATTTTTTTGATTTTTTATGAATTATTATTAATTAAAAAGGATTTAAAAATACTTTAAAACTAGTTTTAATTAAAATAAATAGTAAATGACTTAGGAAAATTATGAAATTTTTCAGAGAATTCTAAAATATTATTAAGAACCTAGGTAAAATAAAATTACTAAGTTTGAAACCTTAATAAGCTAATTTGGAACAATAAGCAATTGAAATAAGCTCTTATTAATAAGCAAATAAGCATTTTGGACCACAGAAAGCTCAGGAACAGTGTAGCACACTCAAAACAACTTATTACACTCAAATAAGCACTCAGGATAGCTAAATAGGCCTATAAGCAGTTTGACCTTTTGGACAGAAACCTAGCCTAATGACCCTATTTGACAGCTTAATAATAAGCACTTAATAAGCTAATTGGTGGAAGGAAAGAGGGGCAAAAGCAAGATAACCTAGGATACTACTAAAAAAACCTAAAATCCCTAATTCTAAACTACTAATTGAACCCTAATTTGTCCCTACATCAGTTGTTGAAACATACTAATGCTACTGATGAGCAGAGTATCCCATCTATTTGCACAACTGAATTGGGCCACTAAATGATTAGGGTGAGGTTTGATATTGAGCCTATGTGATCCTAGCACTATGAAATAACCCCAAAAGTAGAATTGACAAAATTGAATCCTAATGGAACCCTAAATACCCCTGAGATCAGATGTGCTAAAGCTGCTATTAGCCCTATATGTTGACTTTTTATTTTTCCTAAAGTTTGACTAAAGTTAGTTTCTACTGATTAGTTATGACTCTACATGTAATATTGAGTTGCTATGATGCTAGATTAACCTACATGAATCCTAAATCTAAAAGATTACTAAGCCACATATGCACAATTTACACTATTGAACCAGATTTGAGTTATTAATAGATTTTTGACTTTTTACCTATGACTTATGAATTTTATGTGAGCTCTGACTTAGATTATCCTAATGAAAGCTAATGATGCAAGAAACAAAACAACTAACCCTTTGGAACACAGTAATCTGACTTAAACCAAACACCCATTATAAATGCAGTTTTAACTAACTTTTAAAGGATTAAGCTGCAAATTACCAAACAGATGATTAAGCTAACTGAATTAACTAATATTAAGCCTATTTGAACAATAAAAACAAACTTTTAACACAGAAAACACAAAGAGGCAGATTATGCAAGAGTAAGGCAGATTCAAAATGGAGTCTGACAATTAAACATGTAAAAACACAAGACAAGTAGAAGTAAAGCTACTACTAGTGAACTCAAGCTAAAGAAGGCACAAATAAGCTAGATAAACAGAAAGGAAGCTAATTAATAAGACAATGCAGAATTGGAAAACTTACTTGTATGAAGCAGGATGGAAGACTGAGCTTATGGTAACTGATATAAGCTCACAGAAAGCATAGGAAGGCTTGTGTGAGCTTATGAGAGGGGAAAGTTCAGCTTATAGCAGCTTGTGTACCCCTTTTATTATATATTTTTTTATTTTTTTTCCAAAGATTATATATATANAAGACAAAATGTCAACCAAAGGAATGGAGCCCGGGGGTATGGACAGAATAGAGTTGGGAATGCTAATCAGGGACAGGCAAGACAACCCAAATGCTACAACTGTGGTGGGTTAGGTCATATTGCAAGGAACTGCACTCAACCTAAGCGTCCCTAGAACTCCGACTACTTCAAGGATAAGATGTTGCTGATGCAAGCACAGGAGAATGGAGTGGCATTGGATGAGGAGCAACTGTTATTCCTAGCAGGTGATAAAGGGAATACTTTCGATGCCGATGTGGATGATCAACCAGTTCAAGATTTAGCTCTTAATGATCCAAACATCTTCCAGGCAGAGATTGTGATGCTTTCGATTCAGATATTGATGATGAACCCACTGCACAAACCATCTTCATGGCCAATCTGTCATCTGCAGTCTCATCACCTCAACAATCTGGTTCCTCCAATTCATCCATCATATCTGAGGTACTAAGGTTATATGATACATGCAAAAGGAATGATGAACCGAAGATTCTCACCGAAATACATCAGACTAATGTTGCTGAGTCAGATGATGTTGAATTGGAAAACAACGGTGTTGTCCCATAGAGCAAAATGTGGATCACCACAAAGAATCTGATGTATCTAGTGGAGCATCTTCAGTTGTATGTGATGATAATGTGATGCATGAACAAAGGATTCCTAACGAAGTACAACAAACAAACGTTGTGGAATCAGATACTGCTGATATGGGAAATAGCAATGTTATCGCATATGAACAATATGTGAGACACAACGTCGAGTCTGTTGTACCAAGTGATGCATCTTCTGTTGATAATAATGAGTGTGAATTGGATGAATACACTGCTGTTGTACCCGATGACACTTTGACCACTAGGCTTAATATTCTTAAAGATCAGGTGACTATTTATGAACAACGTGCAAAATTTGAGCTAACCGAACGTGAACAGAAAATGGATTGGCAGATGCATACATATATAACTGAACGTAACTTAAGGGAAGAAATATTGAAAAAGGAGTTAAAATCTTTACAAAATCAACTTGATCAAACTGTTAAACAAAAACAGGAGATACAGAAAAGTGTAATTTCACTAAAACTTGATTTTCAGGATAAAGAAACTAAACTCGTAAATGATTTTTCCAATCTTAAGACATTAAAGAACAAGCTTGAAAATAAATTGTACACTCAAGGCCAAATTATTCAAACTGCTCAAATGATACAAAAGCATATTAAGTTGCGGGATGAATATAGTAATAAGGATTTAGGAGTGCCTAAAACAAACTTCCTTAGGAGCGTTAGTGCTACTCAACCTGCTTTGTATGATGCTAATGTTATGCTTAAACCTGATCATGCCCCCCCTGATGTGTCGTCTTCTGAGGAGATTGATGAGATAAAATCTGTCAATAGAGAGAGATTAGATAATAAAATAAAGGATCCCAAGTGCATTAAAAAATGTGTCAATATCAAACCTCATGATTACTATGAACAGAATCGATTGACTGTTTTTGCACCCCAAACTAAGTTAACACCAGAGCAGGTATTTTGGCCCTTAGACATTGAGAAAATGAAAGCTGAAGAACTTAAGGCCAAAACCCCTCAAAAGTTTGCTACCCCAACGGTGTATCCTCCCAATACACCAATGCACTTAGTTCAGTTAACACTTCCCACACAATGTAAAACTCTTATTAGCATCTACGGGAATTACTCAGGGTGAAAGGGGATTTGAACTAACAAAAGAGTGTTACTCAATAGAAGTTATCCCATTTTTTAAACTTATCAAAGAACACTTTGAGGGCATGCAAAAATCCCTTGAAATTGAAGTGAAAGAGATGAAAGAAGTGTTTAAAAATGTGGAAAATGAGGGAAAACAAATTGCAATAGATCTTCAATATAGTAAGATTGCGAGGAAAAATGCTCTTATCATGAATGACACGTTGATTGCTAAATGTATTGCATAAGATGTATTCTACACTGCTACTGATTCTGCTTTAACTGCTTGTCAATTTCATGAAATGTCTGTTGCATTAAATATTTTCTAGAATCGTGTTGTTGAGCTTGAGGGGGATCATTTAAAATTGCATGAAAAAATTCAAAACGATGATCATGATAACATGGTCAGGCACTTTTCAAAACTAGAAGTTGATAATCTTAACGTGCAATTAAAATATCAACATTTAGAAGAAAGGATTAAAATTACGAATGCCAAGACATCCTCGGATGCTCCTGAATTTGATGCATATTTTGAATTAGCCAAACGGGATGAAAAAATGCAAGCTCACACCAACACGATTTGAAAATTGAGGGCCCAAATTGCCCAATTGAAGTCAAACAAGAGTGATGTGATCGACTCCCATAAACCACAGTCTGCAGATTCTCAGAATTTTCAATATCAAGATATCATCAACAAACTCAAACATGAAAATGATTGTTTTCAAGCTGAAAATTCAAAAGTCAAACAACATTACAAAGAGTTATATGATTCAATTAAGATCACACGTGACAAAACCAATGAAAAAATAACTTCTTTGCTAAATGAAATTGAGAATCTAAAGACCAAGGTGAAAGGGAAAATGCCGGTTACTGCATGTGATAAGGTCATTTCAAAGGTCTGTGAATGTAAAAAATATGCATGTGATGCCGTAAATATCCCGCTTCCGATTAGGAATAATGAGTTAGTCCATAATGATTACCTTATACATCTTAAGGATTGCCTTCACATGCTTCGTGAAACCATTGAAGAAGATAGAATGGTGAGACCACCTGATAACACCTTCATAGATGTCTGTTTCCTCACCAATCGATTGCAAGAACTCTTAGAATATGCCATTGGTACATATCCTAAGACCATTAACATGCGAGATAGACTTACTGCATCTTCCTCTAAGATTATGAACAAGCATGTTACCTTTGATGTACCATTGACAAGATTTGAACGTAACACATCACTTCCTAGAAAACAAACAGTAGTGCAACAATCTAATGTTCCCGTCATTAATTCTACAGGAGTAAACAATGACACAAAAGCTAGCGGGTCAAAGCCTAGTTGCAATACAAGGAATGATAGGACTTCGCCAGCTAAGAGTGCTCAAGGGAAGAAAGTAGAAGACCACCTTAGGAACAATAAGATTGATTTGAATGAAACGAGTCGTGTTGATTCTAGTATTAGCTATAAGCGTACTCTAATTAATTTGAATTCTGATGCTACTTGTAAAAATTGTAATGATTGTTTGATTTCTGGTAATCATGATGATCGTGTTATGTCATTTTTGAAGTCTTCTAACTCATCCCCAGTTAAAATTGCTAAGAAACGTAAACTGGAAAAATGTGTTTGGAAAGCTACAGGAAAGATATTCACCACTATAGGCTATCAGTGGAGACCCACTGGAAGAAAGTTCACTTTAGGAAATTAGTGCCCCTTAACTAAAATGACCAATCCTAAGTTTGTAAATGTTAAGGAATGGAAGGCAACTGGTAGAATTTTCCCTTTAGTGACACAATGCATTGATAATAGGCCTATTGCACCCATTAGTAAAGCATCCTCTGAGGACACCATTGCGTATACAAATCCTGTTTCTCACGAATATGTTTGTGCTAACCAATTGGACCCCCTTGCACTTGGGGATCCGCGTTTTTCAGTTATCCATATTTGTCTGGTTTCAAATGCAGGTCGTACAAATCGTCCTATGGCATTTGGACTTAGGCTGCTCAAAACATATGACTGGGGATCGCTCACGGCTCACAAATTTCATGAGAAAGTTTATCGGGACTGTTAGATTCGGGAACGACCATTTTGGAGCTATTACGGGTTATGGGGACTATGTGTTTGGTGACAGCATGATTTCTAGAATTTACTATGTGGAAGGTCTTGGGCACAATCTATTCTCTGTTGGTCAATTTTGTGATTCCGATCTCGAAGTTGCCTTCAGAAAACACACATGCTTTGTCAGAGAATTGGATGGAATTGATCTTCTAAAAGGTAGCTGTGGCACAAATCTCTACACCATCTCTATCAAAGACATGATGTAATCCTCACCTATCTGCTTATTATCTAAGGCATCTAAGAACAAATCATGGCTGTGGCATCGTCGTTTGAATCACTTGAACTTCGGTACCATCAATGAGCTCACTCGTAAGGATCTTTTTCGAGGCATGCCCAGGTTGAAATATGAAAAGGATCATCTCTGTTCCGCATGTCAACTAGGTAAAAGCAAGAAACACAATCACAAACCTAAATCTATCAACACCATTATGGAAGTTCTTCACACCCTTCACATGGATCTGTGTGGGCCAATGAGAGTACAAAGTATGAATGGGAAGAGATATGTTCTAGTAATTGTTGAAGATTACTCTCGGTTTACATGGGTAAAGTTTTTGAGATCCAAGGATAAGACACCCGAGATCATCATTAAACTTATCAAGAAACTGCAAGTTAGACTTAATAAAACTATCAGGATCATTCGCACAGACAATGGAACTGAGTTTGTTAACAAGCAACTTACTCAATTTTATGAAAACCTTGGCATCAGTCATCAAAAGAGTGTTCAATGAACACCTCAGCAGAATGGAGTTTTTGAAAGACGAAACCATACCCTAGTTGAGGCTGCTCGAACTATGCTAATCTTTTCTAAATCTCCAATGTTTCTTTGGGCGGAGGCCATTGCAACTCCTTGCTACACCCAAAACCGATCAGTGATACATCTTATTCACAACAAAACTCCCTATGAGCTGGTGCATCTTAGAAAACCTGATCTCTCTTTTCTACGTGTGTTTAATGCATTGTGTTATCCAACAAATGATAGTGAAGACTTGGGTAAACTGAAGGCGAAAGCTGATATTGGGGTCTTTGTTGGTTATGCACCAGATAGAATGGGTTACCGAATCTACAACAAAAGAACCTGACAAATCATGGAAACTATTCATGTCACGTTTGATGAGCTGACTAAGCATACGGTTCTTGAACACACCAGTTCTGGACCCTCACCTAACCTTTTGACACCTGGACCAATTAGTTCAGGACTTGTACAGAATTCCACTCCTGCTGCTCCTTATGTACCTCCCACTAGTGAGGAATTGAAGAAGTTGTTTGATCCAATGTTTTATGAATATTTTGAGCCACAGCAGATTCACGAGCCTGAACCACAAGTTGCAGACCTTAATGTTACTGTTGCAAATGCTCCTCAAGAAACTAATGGTCCATCTGTTTCCATCTCCATTGGTCAGGATACACCATCATCTAGTCACACTCAACATACGTCAAACGTTCAATCGTCTTCTGAACATTAAGGGACGACAGCAGACAATTCTTTTGAAGTAAATCCTTTTGCTTCACCTGATGATGAGCCGTTTGAAAACATCTTTGCTCCTGAACCTTCTAATGAGGCAACTTCTTCAGAAGATTCAAACACGGCAACCTCAGTTCACTACCCTGAACATCATGAGCATCTCAGAAAATGGACAAATGATCACCCGATTGACAACATCATTTGAAACCCTTCTCGCCCGGTAACTACACGTACACAACTTGCTAAGCTGCCAATCAAAATATGGTTGTATATCAAATGGACGTTAAGACAGCATTCTTAAATGGCAAATTGAAAGAGGTGGTTTATGTTAGTCAGCCTGAAGGATTCGTGGACCCTGAACGTCCTAATCACGTCTATCGCTTGAAGAAGGCCCTATATGGACTTAAGCAGGCTCCTAGGGCATGGTATGACACATTGTCCAAGTTTCTTCTAGCTAACAAGTTCACCAAGGGTGTTGTTGATCCTACACTTTTTACCAGAAGATCGGGCAAACACCTTCTTCATGTTCAAATCTATGTAGATGACATTATCTTTGCCTCTTCTGACCCTATGGAATGTGATCGTTTCTCACAAGAGATGAACTCCGAGTTCCAAATGTCCATGTTGGGACAAATGTCATTTTTCCTGGGGTTACAAATATCTCAAAATCCCAATGGCATTTTCATAAATCAATCCAAGTATGCTAATGAAATTTTGAAGAAATTTGGATTTGAATCATGTGACTCAGTCGACACTCCTATGGTCGAAAGATCAAAACTAGATGAGGACACTGCCGGGATCCCAGTCGACCAAACCAAGTACCGCAGCATGATTGGATCCTTAATGTACCTCACTGCTAGTAGGCCAGATCTTCTATTTGTTGTATGCATGTGCGCTCGGTATCAATCCAAACCAACCAAAAAGCATTTGGAAGCAGTCAAGAGGGTCTTCAGGCATATCCAAGGGACTATTCACATGGGTCTCTGGTATCCTAAAGACACCGCTATGGCTCTCACGACCTACTCTGACGCTGACCATGCGGGGTGTCAAGATACTCGTCGAAGTACTTCAGGTGGTGCTCAATTTCTGGGAGATAAGCTTGTGAGCTGGTCATCAAAGAGGCAAATGAGTACATCGATCTCCTCCACAGAGGCTGAATACATTGCCATGTCATCATATTGTGCTCAAGTCGTATGGATGAAATCTCAACTATCGAACTATGGCTTTGTTTACAACAAGATTTCGATGTACTGTGACAACAAAAGTGCCATAACTCTTTGAACGTCCAGCACTCCAGATCGAAGCACATTGATATTCGACATCACTTCATCAGGGAACAAGTTGAAAAGGGGGTTGTGGAATTTTACTCCGTGAGGACCGAGTTTCAGCTGGCTGATATATTCACTAAGGCACTTCTGAGAGAACTATTTCAATTCATTCTCCCGCGCCTTGGAATGAAGAGTCTCACTCCAAAATTGCTCAAAAGTCTTCAGGAAGTATGTGAGGAGTAATGGATTTGCTTCACATATCCTTGTATATATTTTATAAAACCAAAAAGAAAATATAAAAATATAAAACCTAGAAAAACCATAAAAATCTAAAAAACACAAAAATACCAAAAATAGCTCTTCTTTAGGCATGTCTCCTGTTTATCGATAACATTTACGGTTCTAGAATTGTCATTCAATAATGGCACGGAACTTTAAATGAAGCTCGAGCAAAAGTTATAATAAATGGTTAAAACATGTCTTAATGGCTTGCTATTACTTCAGATAGCAACCCTTTCTTATCTATGGGGAAAGCACGTCACCTAAAAGACGACTGTTCCTCTCACTGGGTGAAGTTCACCCGGGTACGGATTACTTCATATCTGTGTTAATTCGAAATAATGTACGTTTCAGTGCATTATTACTTGTATAAGAAGAGAAGTCTTCTTTACATCACAAAGTCTCTCTCATCTATGATTCTTCAAGAGAGACTTTGCGGTTCACAAGGTGGCAATTGGACTTAAATTTTCACAAATACTTGACACTCAATGTAATGAATACAACTCTTTAAATAGAAAACGGGTCATTAATTGAGGGGGAGAGTATTTACTCAAAATTTCTGCACCTTTCAAAACTTTGTGCACCATCAGTTGTGTTCGGATAATCAGTTCGTTTCAAAATCAGTACATTTTAAATCTGACCACATTTTTCTCCCATATTTTCTAAACGTATTTTAAATCAAATTGGGATCACAAAATCTCAAAATATTTGAAACTTTTTGATCGGGGGAGAGAATGTGATTTAATATGGAAATATGATAAAAATGTGATGTTTTGGACGTAAACATAAGCTCTCCCATATGTGCCAAAATCTTTCGTATTTTAAATGCACATATTACGGGGGAGCAAAATGGCTTTCGGTGTCAAAAGGATTCGGCATCTCATTTGAGTGTGACTCAGACTTAACCAATGAATTGACGAAAATTGTCATGAATCGAAAGGACTTGTCTGAGTAGATTGTACCATTTCGAGAAACCTTTTGTGAACTTGATCAGGACGGGTAATAATTTCAAGCTAGTCTAACTAGTGATGTAAACGTGTCTCGAATGGGTCTTGTTCACATAAGGTGGATCAATTCAAAAGTGCGAACTCTACCCATCATGTGCAAATTTTAACTTAAAACATATGATCACATGTTAAGGGGGAGCATTTGAAAATGATAAAACTCTCAAAGTGTTAGTAAAATGTATTTCTTAATCATAAGCACTTTGAGAGAATTTTCAATGATTTGGTTGATGGCAACATTGGATAGTCATGAAGTTATAAGGTGGCTAAGGTTAGGAAAACCGTCCTATGATCCGCCAGAGCCGAAGGGATCTACCCAAGGACAATACCGAATAGATAGTATTAGAAAGTCCTTAGGTATGATTATGAAAAAAGGAGATAAATGAGAAAGGAGAAAGAAGGGGTTGAAGAATTAAAAAGAAAAGTAATGAGAAAGGGTGAAAAGAAATAGCCCTCCATATTATTCAACCTTAAGGCAAAAACCGGGTTCAATTCATATGCTACTGTTAGTTACTAAGGTAACCACTCAAGTTCTCTCAAAAGAGCTCGTTTCATTCTCACGGGGAACCCTGCATAATCTATCGACCGCTCATTACGAGCCATGTTGATATTGAAACAGGAGACACCGCTCCAGTCTCCGATGACCAAATTATGCACTTATCGAGTCTAGAGCCACGAGATGCATCAAAAGATCTCATAGGAACACGTGCTACTTCAACACTGGTTGTTCAGCATTAAGGACACCAGCTGTAATATTGAGAGTCCTTCGCAGATCTTAGCAATCTGCCAGAACATTTATGAGGGAATATACGTATGTAATTCCCAGTGATTGAATGGAAATTCCTGCCAGGGTCAACATCTGACAGCCCTGAAAGCAGGTCACTTCGGTAATTCCTTGTGGATTACGCTTAGTGATCGTGGCGGTTACATAATGGTCTACAGTTGTGGAATGATCTCCAGCGACTCACCTAATCGTTGATCTACTTAGATAGATCTTGTAAGCTCTTTTGGGGGTATCCGATTTAGGAATGGCCTTGGTAAGGATTAGAGAAAGTCTTCACACTATGTTGTTGACAATCTCGAAGTCTGAACCTGTAAGTACCGGATGATTTGTTGCTAACTGTTTGCTTGCAGGAATTTCTGACGGTTACGGTTGATTGCTGAAAAGATGCTGATCCATCACCCCATGCTCACATTTTGACATCACAATCAAAGAAATCATGATCATTGAATGGACCTCAACTATGCTTCCACAACTCTGATGCTGAAGATCATGATCCTGAAAAATGTGAGCATGCCAATACTAAGATGTCCACATCACATGGAGATGTTACAACACAAAGATGACTTGGAGATATTCATTTGGATGATAAACTTGAAAAAATGTCAAAGTTCATCCAACACATTGATCAAGTCATCTAAAATCCGCTGCTGGAAGCACAAAGTTTAAGACAATGAAGAATCAGAGGCTACGAGCTACAAAGTTATCGTCAAAGATTAGAATGCTAGAATTCAATGTATAATTTCTGGGGTGACCTCCCTTAGGGGGAGATTGTTAGGAATACACTTATTCATATTAAAGACTCGGTCACCCCGAGTATGGTTTAGCATTATGTAGCTCGTAGTATTTATCGTATTAGTTTAGGTTACGTTCCACCATGGTGTCGGGTCGGGTCTTTACCCACTGTCATCCCGAACCATAGCCTACTAGAGGCGTTTATGTAATAAGTATAAATAGCCCTCTCCACCAAAGGAGAGGGTTGGACCTTCTCATTCACTTAATCTAATATACACACATTTTCTCTCAAGGTTCCAACTCTTTTCATCTCTCTGGTTTCTTTCTCTTCCTATTCGATCCACCCATACAAAACCACACGTGTTTATGATTTGGAGTTACTAACACGTTTTTATACGTTTTCGTCCGTTTTTATATGTTTTCACATGTTTTTATCCATTTTCATCCGTTTCTATATGGTTTTGTCCGTTTTTATATGTTTTCTTACGTTTTCATCCGTTATATATGTTTTTATCCGTTTTATTCATTTTTATCCATTTTCGTCCGTTTTTATACGTTCTCGTCCGCTTTTATACGTTTTTATCTGTTTTTATAAGTTTTGTCCGTTTTTACACACTCTTATATGCTTTTATACATTTTCATCTGTTTTTATACGCTTTCCTTCATTTTTCTTATGTTTTTATACGTTTTTATACGTTTTCGTCCGTTTTTATATGTTTTCGTCCGTTTTCACACATTTTATCCATTTATACGTTTGTTAGAAACTAGAAGAGGGAGGGGAGGGGGGGGGGGTTGAATAGCTTCACCATTTTAATTACGTTTTCAAAAATCTTTTTCTAGTTATTTTGAAATACTTTTGGATTTGAATCTTATGTGATATCAATACAACAATCTATGAACACAACTATAAAAGAGTAAATTAAGGTAAAGGAAAGAAATGATCAAACCAGGACATGGAGATTTATAGTGGTTCGGCTACGAAGCTCACTCTTCGCCCTAATCCACTCCTCGAGTCTCACACTCGAGAGTTTCAAAAACACTATGTCAACACGCTCCCTTATGGCAGAACAAGCCGTAAACCAACGCTTACACCAATTAAAGACACTAAGCGAAATGTCGAGTCCTAATCCTAGCTAGAACCAATTTACACAAAAGCCCACGTGGCTATACAATTCGAACCAACACCAAGTCCGAACCAACACAATACACAATTTCGAGCTTACACACAAGTCGGATTAAACACAAGAATTGAGATACAAAGAATGGAGGTTGAGGAGTGATCCGTAACAACGGTTATAAGGTGAAGGACTATTCTTCAACACTACGTTTCATGACAAATACGAGCGTTCTTCTCTTGCACTTAGAGAAAGGATGGCTGTGATTACTTGTAAACAACTTACAACCCGTTAATGTGATCAAATAAGTGTATTTAGAATGATTTGAGAAGACAGAAAGTTTTAGTGCTCAAGAGGTGATTTTTCTGCATGAAATAGTGCAGTATTTATAGGGGACTAGGACGAGCGGGGGATAGTCTCTTAAATACCGGACGGTCCCATATATAAGGGACCGTCCACTTATTTACGGGACCGTTCCGACAGACGCTCCTATTTTTTTTTCTGATGTGGTGAAAATTTATCCGGTGAAAAACTTATCTGGTTTAGGCGGGAAAAGTAGCTATTGGGAGATTTGAAATTCAAATTTATTTTCTATAATAAAATATTTCTTTTTAATTACAAAAATAATTCTGTAAAAATGTTTTCTCACATAAAAATGTGATGTTTTGAGAAAAATAAATTTTTTGATCACTTAACTAAGTTGGTAGATTGTTTGTTCATACCTTAACTAATGTTGTAGTTAAGACGAGTTTTCTCGATTAGAAACTTGTTAAACGTAACTTTACGTAACATGTATTTATATTTTATGATTATCAAAACTTGTAGAGACCGGAGAATGCAAATGACATTTTTGAATGTATTGAGTTTTTCGAGCCGAACTCGGATTTTATCTTATATTTTAATTCAATTTATTTTAAAAAATCAATATTACAGATACATTAAGTTATTCAAGACAAGATCAAGTCGAATTCAGTTTTTCTTTAAGTTGAGCTTGAGTTGCGAAGGCTCGTCAAGCTCGAGCCGAACATAATACTGTCAAGTCGTGTCAGGACTGTCAGCCATGTCAAAGTTCAACTCGATTCGACTTCTTTACAACCTTAATTATAAGTGTCACGACAGTCTTTTTTATGACATGTTGCTATAACACAACATAAAAAATAACCTTTTAGTCTCTTTAGTTTTGCTGAACCTCTCGACAGTTAAAACTAGGGATGAGATTTTGGACCCGAATCTCGGTACTGAACTAGAACCGTACCGGTACCGTATAAAAAAAATGGTACCGATCCCAATATAACCGGGACTACAAAACAAGGTGAAAAAAAAGGTACCTTTCAAAAATGGTACGGGACTTATGCGGGAAATCCCGGTTTGGTACCGGAATTTAAGGTGGCGTTTAGTTTGTGGTTAGGTTTGATAGTTTAGTGGAATGGGAATGGGTATGATGATCTTAAAACTATTGTTTGGTTTGTGCTAGGAATTTGGGTTCGGGTATCATGTTTAAACTTGTATTTTCTTTTGTTGTCAAAATTCAATTTTCACTTTGAGGTTTATAAGACGTTAATTAATATGTAAAAGTTTTCTATATTACATACAACAGATACTTTCACTTGTTTTTCTTAGAACGGAACAAATACTTTAACATGGGAGTTATTTAAGAAACCATACTTTTCTTGGATACTGAGGGACAAATCTGTAATATCCTGAGAAAAACCCCAATTATTAACAAACACTAAACATGAAGTAATTGTATGTTACTGTTCATACACCCATTTTTAGGCAAAATTTTAAACTTTTTGTTTACACTATGCAACTCTGAATCAATACGTGCTATGTGATTCACACTTACCTAGAATGAGCTCACACGCAACCTACAATGACCTGAACAAGGTACCACATAACTGTGGATCAGTTTTGATCCCAAGTGCACCATTTTGCACTCACAAACACCTAAAGGACCCACATCCCTCTTGGTGGGCCCCACAACCACAACAGGAACTGTTATACACTTGGTGGGACCCACAGCTCCCACATAACTGGATTACATCCCTGTAGGCCCCACAATAACAAAATATAATATAATATTCCATGTAGGACCCACATTGTCCTCAAGTGGGCCCCAGATGACCGGAATTGACTACACAACTCTTATTGGGCCTACACGACCCAATAACAATCATACTAGCCCAAATCTACTATACGGATCACATTTAAACTACAAATGGGCCTAAGGAACTCCGCGCACTAACGGCCCAATCCAATAACAAGCGAAATATATGAATTCGTACGCCTATGTACGTTTGGTTTGGCCATCGTGTTCGCAATTCTTACACACAACATATGGAACAAAATGCACCATCTCATTCTTTGCACTCAAAAGAATCGAGATCAACTAATAACTCAACATAATAAGTACATATGAACAGTAAACCAAGGGCAAAGCTTAGCGACCTCACCACATTGCCAAAATGTACCCAACTTTGGCCATCTCGTGTCGTTTCTATTGATTCAATTATGTTCCAAACTCACTCAAATGACTCCCTAGGTGTTTCTAATCAACTTACAACTCTCATGACTCACAAACATGCCCTATCTCAATTTGTTGTCTCGTTATGTATACAAATGTACATGTAAACATTCCAAAACATGCACAAGCTCACTTGAGACCTTCCAAGGAATTTAGAAACTTCTTAATACTCATTCTAAGCTATTTGATCTAAGCTAAACACAACTCTAAGCTCTCAAGGACTCACAACACCATATTCGACCTATACTTATTTATTTTTGGTCACATAACATTTGTTTGGACTTCTAAGTGTACCCCGGCTTCTACAACTCTCACAAACGACTCATAAGACCTTATAACCCCATTAATAACTCACCAGAACGTATACAAACCACAACTCGATCACGAGGTGACCATCTGGTCATGTTAACTTATCAAACGGACCCTTTGTTATTTTACAACCAAACATACTCCCAAATACTTTCACACTAGTTCATATTAACTTCACAAGGACCAAAGGACTTCCTTATACTCTTGCTTCCATCGTTATACTTGCTACTCGAAATAAAATCAGGCTTCTAGAACTCCTATGCCTCATCACCTTACAAACCGCCCCTACACACACATGGAACTCTCAACTTGTAACCAATCTACCTATCCTAAAGCCTACTCTACTCGTTATCTACTGCTCTTATTCCCTTTGTCTAACAACTTGTCGCTATCCTCATGTTAAACACTTCCATGCAAAGGAAACTAACGTATACTCACTCAAAACTTACACACACTCTTCTTTGTTCACTGTTGTATACCGAGGAGAAGCCAAGGCCTCCCAAGGTGCTCCCAAGCTTGTACAAGCTCACAACAAGCTTCACTCAAGTCCTAGATGTGCCAACTATCGAGTTACAAGATCACAAGAGTCCTACTTTGATCACACAGTCCATTAAACCCCACCTTTGAAGGTGTAGTAAGTGTTTCTCAAACACTTAGTATTTTTTATTCCACTTTCATGTTTTCTATTCGTATACCAAACCAACACTTTAGCTAAATTGCTCCTATGTCTCGTTATGCTCATGCCTCACAAAAACCCTAACTCACATCTCAGTACACCTAAGAATGAAGATATGAACTCATTACAAGCTTAACCTAACACTAAGATCATAATAATCACACATTTACAAGTGAACTTGGCCAATAAGGAAAATTTCTAATATTTTCTAAGTGTTTTCAAAGGACTTTATCACAATACTTTGGTCCTATTATTTGGAATTTATACGTACAACATATACATATTTTTATACAACCTATTTCTATGGAACCTAAACAAACGAGCTACACTAAGCTCACACTCTCACAAGCTTGTATAAGTTGTCTCACAAGCTCAAAGCTTGGTCACCTCCCTCATTCACAAAAACATAACAACACCCTTAATGGGCTAAAGCCCATGAAGCTCACATTAGGTTGTGGCCTGTTCCACGGCCCAACAACACTCACTCTCACTTTGGCAAGGCCCAATATGAGCCCAAGGACCACCAAACCCAGTTGGAAGCCCACTGGACACACAGAAGACCCAATGGGCCTTAACAGATCACGTTAAGCCCATTTATACATAATAAACTTATAATAAGCTATAAGCTCCTATAAGCCAATTGACAAGCTCACACAAACTTTTCTAAGCTTCTGGTAACTTAATAAACTACTTGGAATAAGGTCATAAGCTAAAAAGGTATTTTGGACTAAAAATGTAAAAGAGTACAAAGTTAAAGGACTAAAACTGCCAATATTGGAAACTATGGGTGGAAACTATAAATATTGTAACTTGAGGTTACTAACAGTAAATATAAGTTATTTTGAGTCACTTGTGTAAATTTGGAGGTATAAGGATCTAAAATGAACATTAGATACATAAAGGACTAGTTTTGCAAAGTTTCTGAACTATAAGGATCAAAACTGTAAAGTCTGCAAACTTAGTGTTAAAAAAGTACATTTGGAATATTTTTGTCATTTATTGACTAATTTGATATTATGAGTATTAAAGATGTAATTATACTTTTCACAAGGACTAAAAATGTCAATTTTGAAAGTACAAGGACTAATTGTGTAAATATTGGAAAAAGGATATCAAATCTGTCATTTTAACAAAGTAAAGTTATAAAAGAAATAATTATAAACTTGGGGTACTTAAATGTCATTTTCATAAATATATGGGTTAAAAATGTAAACTTTATAAAGTATAAGGGCTAAACTTGTAATTTCACAAACTTAAGTGGAAATGATTATTTTAATAACACTAATTACAAAGAGGTAAACATATGAGAACTAACTTGATAATAAAAGATCACCTATCACTAATCAAACTAATATGTCACTTTCACAAAGCTCAAGGACTGAAACTGTAAAGTTTCACTACTAAGGTTTAAAGTGTAAACCTTTGGAAACCCTAAGGGTTATGGACTAAAATTCTCATCAAGATCATGGAACATAATAAGCACTCATTCCACTGAAACACTTTACCCTGCGAGGGTAACACAACTCTATAAGTCTGGCATGACTTACTAACAACGTGATATTAAACAAAATAATGCTTTGGAACTTTAAGCATTATACACAAACAAACTCTATCACAAGAAACTGAGGTTTCTCATATTATCCAGGTTGCGTGTTGGAGCCATTCACCAGTTGCACTTGACTTTACTTATTTGCCTACATACACACTCATTCGAGGTGAGTCTATAGTCCCACTTTTTACATGTTTTATAAACTACGTGGGGGGATACATGCTACATTACATGAACACATAGTATTTCACTATTGTATGCTAACTGAATATTGCATAAGACACTGTGCCAACTTGAAAGTCCCTTCTATCATGAACCTTAGTCACTTGCGAGTGAACGCGAATACTGTGAATAGATCTATTGGTGCTTGACAGACCCATTTGTTCTAG
>LBNU01031181.1:197547-240242 GCA_014162995.1 Artemisia annua | reverse complement strand
AAAGGTTTCTCCACAGAGAAGGAGTTTGTTGATAGTGCTTGAAACTCTCGAGTTGGATACTCGGGGCGTGGACGTAGGGCAAGGACAAGTGAGGTCCTTGTAGCCGAACCACGATAAACAATCGTGTTGTGGTTTGATCGTTCTATCTCTTTACTTGCATGTTTTACATGTTGTGTTTAGTTTACATATTGTCTTTGAGTTAGTCAAAGTGTTTCAATTCACATCTTAAAGTAAAACATCAAGTATATCTTTGATTAAAACGGATAGTTTTCAAAAGATAATTAACGTAAAAAGCGGTAAACTATTCAATCCCCTTCTAGTTTTCCACACAACGTATTAGCAAAAAGTTAAATATTAGTTACAATGCGCGAGATGAGAACATTTGTTCCAAAAAAACCTTCCGATACTATTACTGTTTGGCTGTTCGAGAAAAACATCGAGTCATAAAATCTTAATGTCCAATATGTTTATAGGTATCTTGATAGGAGCAACAACAATATAGGGGAGTTGAAGCGGAAAGATTAGCTTGGTAATCCTAATTTATCATGTTTCGGTATACTTTAAAACTTTACACATGTGTTACCGTTTGTTCTAATTAGTTTATCGTAAGTTTTGTAGGGTGTTTCGTAACCGCGAAGATGAATACATCTGACATACTAGCTAGCAAGACGTTAGAAATTAACTACAATACACTAGATACAATATCTTCTGGTTCAATACAACTGATTTTCTTCCGTCGTTTGAGCACCATTAAAATCTAAGTTTTCAGTTTATTTTAAACAATTCACATATCTACTACTTATACAAAATGTATGTGTTTTCTTCAATCTTGAAATTTAAATTATTGTAGTTCGCCTAAATTACCCTTTAAACTTGACAATTTTTTAAAAAACTTGACAATTTTTCAAAAACTTTGCAACTTAAATTATGTCTTTTCGTGATCAATTCTAAACTCGACAACTTTTCAAAAATACACACTATATTAATTTTAAAAAAGACACATTTTGTATTTTCAAAAAGCACACGCTTTGCATCAAGGGTCGAACCAGAATCACGATTTCGCAAGTATCTATACTACATATAATAGAGGGGTGACACTCTCTCCAAAATTTAAAGACTTACAAGAAAAGAAGCATTGTACAACACTTTAATGCACATAATTTCATACGTACAAGACAAGAAGCATAGTGTACACCACTTTAATGTACATATTAAAAAACAAACACCACATTAATGCTATTTAATGTAGTCAATTAATTAACTGGTTAATAAATATAATTAATACAGTTATTAAAACACCTCTTACATAAGAAATACAAATTATCAAGCATATTGTACAACCAAAGTAAACATAATTCCTGCATTAAATATCACTAATACAAATAATAAAGCACATTATATAAGTATTCAAGCCCGAACGGGTAACGGACCAAATGGGCTTGAGCTCGAACGGGCGCGGGCCAAATGGGCACGAGCTATACGAAATTTTTGATATCCGTAAGAACATAATAAACTAAAATACATGATTCACCGGAAAATTTAATTTCAGGATACCCGACGCCGCAACGCGGGTACCCGGCTAGTTATAATTTACCGCTATACACTGTCGCTTTGCGCGAGTATTCCTATATTTTTTTTTTCACAATTAGTCTAGTTACTACTTGATAAAGTAGAAGTAGTAAAAAATCATAGACCATGTAAACACGATCTTTACATGGGAAAAGATATAATTTCAAATATTTAATGCTTAAACATTCCAAAAACACAAAGATATGTTATGTAACGTACCACAACAATACTCTAGTATCATGTAGTGAGTGGCACTATAAATACCCCTAGACACCCCGACATTTAGACACAAGCCTTCAATTCCTTTTATCATTTCTATAGCTAGCGAAATAAACCTATTTTTTCAAGTATGTCTATATCCTTAACTAAAATTTTTCTTCTTATATTAACAAACACTAATCTATTTCATTTGTTCTTGTATCTAGATTTTCTGTAATTCATATGTTTTCATGAATCAAATCCGCTTTTGTTTTTGAATAATCATTTTTAAGGGTTTTAAACAAAAAAAAAAAAGGAAAGCTAAGAGTGTTTTTAGTGTTTCATTTGGTGATAAAAAGATATGACTATTTATTCGCCGCTAGACACTAATCTTTTATAAGTTCATCGTGTTTGTTTGACAGGACATGGATTCCAAAAAGAAGAATGCAGAAGCATGTTCAGTGGTAGAGGATAAGGCTCGTTCTTCCAAACCCACCGCCAAGGGGTAAAAATGAACTGAAAGCTAAAACTGTAAGTTTTTTGTTTGGCAGCAGAAGTTAATTTTACTAACTCGTTCTTTTTCTTTCCATAGCGAGATTTGCGTCACAAACTATGCTTGTCCGTGCGACAAATTGAAGGCAGAGATAGAAAAGGCAATACGCCAGGCAATGGCCAAGGCAGAGGCCTTGGAAAAGGCAAAGCGCGGTTGTTAGGAAATTGAACTAGATTTACATCGTTTTTTTAGTTTATGTCTTAAGTTAGTCATGGGTACTTATGCCCTCGTTGTTTTATTTATGATATGTTGCGGCGCCTATTTAGTCGTATGGTTAATTTAAATGACAAGATGTTTGTGGTATTACAAGAATGATTTCTGAATTCAATGTGGCCAATATATAACCTGAGAAAATGGTATTCATATGGGATTTTAATCCTTTTATAAGTATTTAAATTATATCGATAATTCACGAACAAACTTTTTATAATTGCTTATCCAGAGATCGAAATGTTTTTAATCCAAGGCGCGGCTATTAGATGAACAATGTTTGTGTATCAAAAAATATATCCTGGTGTTGCGAAATTTCACATTTTATTAAGTCACCTATATTTAACAAATTAGCAATGGAATATAATTAATTAATACAATATAATGTTCGGGTCACGTGTGTTGTTACTTTGAGTCAATATTCCGCACTAGCTTACAAGATTTGTTGGTCTTTTTTCCAACAGTTCATTTTTGGAGAAAAAAAAAGGGATGAGAAAAAAGTACATAATTCTCATCAAGAAACCATATGAGCAAAGTAAGTTGTTCATAAATCTTCTTTCCTTTTTGTAATGTATTGAAACACGAGTGTCGACCCAACAAGAAATACACCCAATCACCTGATGGGGAGGTATGATGTAGACAATTGTACCTCTACCCGAAGGTAAGTGTATGATAAGAGATAAAACGTATATAGAAGAGATACATATATAAATACATGACTGCGTTTGTGTGGTAATAAGGAATTAAAGATACACAGAATATGATAAGAGAAAAGAGTAAAACATATGAGGAGAAGCAAGTAAGTCTGTCGAGTTAATTTTGCATAGTGGCTGTTTCAGTCATATTATATGTTTGGCACTGAATCGATCATATGCTGGGCACAATATCAGCTTTTATTTTTAATTTGATCAAGGAGGTTAAAGAATAGCGGAATTGTGAAGTGGCGTGATTAATAGAGTACTGTTCACACAATCGTAACTCGGTCCATTTCGTTCAATACATAATAAACAAAGAATCCGCGTTTGATTGATTTACATACTGCACCCGGAAGATATCTAGATACGTATCTAGTTCGACTCGCTACAATAATTCTTTAGACCATGCAAGTCTACCATTCATCTGTTTCTCAAGTTTCGTGTGTGGCTAATAGTTTCCGGCGAGCATTATAATCTGTTTCTTACTTCAAGACATATCTGTGTGTAATATATACATGAGTTTTAACTTAATCGAGTTGTAGGCATTTAAGATCAGTACAAATTGTGTTGAAGCTTTATAGATTCTTTCCTGGAAGGACGATTATTTTATAACAGATTAAGCAGATAGATTGTGATAAGAAATGCTAGATTGACTGACAAATACTACTTTAAAGCTTCGAATCTGAATTGGAGGACGCATTCATGTAGCTTGTCAACTTTGAAACTGTTCCCAAAACTGAACATGAAGCACCTCCACCAGAGTCAGCCAATTTTCTCCTAAAGTAATTTTACCGATGCACAGTTAATAAATTAACCAAGAGAGCTGATGTGATGAATCCACCGACTCCCTCTACATATATAGGACAGATAACGGAGTACAAGTCGTCAAGTCCACACCACGACTCTAAAAGTGTATGGGTTATACATGGTCAGGTTCTGAATTAACCATGCCCTTTCGACCATCACATTTGATTCGAAGAAGCTGCTTTGTTACTTTGATCTTAAAACATAAGGATAGTTTTTGTCCTATAAATAAGTTTCTAAGGCACTTTTTAGACTTGATTGGTTGCTGTTTGTGCATTTAATCTGAAGTGGTGAATTTTTCCCGTCTGCTACTAATTAGTAATTACTTCTCTATGTGATCATCTCCATCTTGAAGATGAGTGTTATTCAATTTTAAATCTGCTTCTGTTAAAGCAACAGTTAAACTACCAGACTACGGGGCCAGAGAGAGGACAGCCGAATAGAACCTGGCCATAACAGCACTAAAACTCGCAACAAATTACCAACTAAATATTTATGTCTTGTTTTTTCAAATAGCCGCATTACACAACATATTTCAAGAAAGTAATTTTATATATTCGTAGACTCGTAGTTGTCGTCTGTGCAAATTTTCATTGGCTATGTATTTATTGTCAAAGTAGCAGGGCCATTTGAATGTCTATGGTTTATGTTTTAAATATGCCACTGTCAAATAAATGGGAGTACGTTCTTATAATTGCGTGCATGTTGAGGCGACTGGACTTAGCTGTGTTATCGCTCCTTAACTACCGCAAATTATGCCAAACATAGTCATTGTAAAAGAAAGGGTCAAAGTATAAGATATGTTGAGTTGCACACCAGTTAATTTTTTTTTTAACACATAGATTCTGTCTAAAAAGACTAAAACTGTATAAGGATGTTGATGGCACAAAACCGGATAATGATCTGATCCTTACAACTAGCTAGATCCACTAAGACAACAATTGTCCATTTAGACAAACTAAAGTATCCATGTCGGTCTAGTTTGTATTATCGAAATCTATCGCTTCATAATTTAATGTATACATTATACTTCTGTTCAGTTGGAGAGTCAGAATTACTGAAATTACTTATCGCGTTATTCATTCTTAAGAGTTAACTTTGTTAGACTGTACGTCTAACTTCTTTTACACGCCGAAGATCAGGGCCGTCTTTGAGGGTGTGCAAGGTGGGCAACCGCTCAGGGCCTCAAAATTTTTAGGGGCCCCAAAATTTGTCTCGTCAATAATTATATGTGTGTGTACACATATTTTTTACGAAGAAAAAAGTATTTAGATGAGAAAATATCCTAAATGAGTAATATGTTAGAACGTTTAGATAACTAATTGTATTATATAAATGGTAGTAATACTTTATTTACAACATTCTTTCTCGAAAAGCCTCATTATGTAATTTCGTACAGGGCCCTCAAAATTTTTATCAATTCATGGGACGGCCCTGCCGAAGATATATACCTCTATTGATTTTATGATATGATTAAATTGTAACGTAATACAAACACACTTTTTTGGATTCAAATACCAAACCATTTTTGCAGGGAACCATATCATAGCCAGTGCTGTAATTATTAAGACGAGATGGTTATAATAAATTGAATTCTTGTGTCATGCAGCAACAGTAAGTAATTCTTTTTGTTGGTTTCTTCTATTCCCAGTGAACCTGGCATGAAATCTTAAATTTGTAGGCGGGACTGCACTTCTGATCTGTCTGGCCTTTGTAAGTGAACCTTGTATATGTTATGCAGTTGCTTTCTATTAGTAGCCTTCTAATCACATGCTTATATCCTGTTTTCAAAAAAAAATGGAATGTTTTACTGAACCAGTTGGTCATGGGAATTGACAGCCACAAGCCCATAGGTCAAGGTGTGTAGAAGAAGCATGTGTAACCTTTAAATTTCATAGGAAGAAAAATTTATTTTGATGAGTGCGCAATCTTAGATCTAATTTGCATATCCAAGTCTGTACATGACGTATTGACGTTAGTGATGGATATTTACACAATTTTTTTAGCTACAAAGTTTTATTATCTTAAGCATATTTTGATTTTTGAGGTATGATAGACCAATATATGTTAATAAAATCTGACTATATATGTAATTAAGAGAATTAGGGGGTGTTTCTTTTTTTTCTTAGCTAAGGGTGTATGTGGGTCCTACTACTATATAAGCATCTTAATGGGGAGGGGTTGATAAATTAAGCCTTGTGGATATAGATGGAACAAGGGAATTTTATGGGCTCCATCAAAAAAGTAATAATATTAAATTGCATCCCTTAGCTAAGGGAAAAAAAAGAAACACCCCCTAGCCTAGTCTGTAACCCGTTGTGCAGAAATATCCAATAATAAAATTTTAGTATTTTACTGAAAGTTATTCCAATGAAAATTTGAAGCATTTGACTTAAATAGAAGATTATCTAACAGAAAACTAGAAGTGGATTGAATTCAGAAATAAGTTATATTGCTCAGCATCCATATTAGAAGATCATAGTTAGATACTGAACATGAATATCTATCATTTAAAAGATCAATGAATATTGAATATGTGGCGACTAGAAAAATTGTGTATAGAAGCCTTGGTGATCAAAGCGGCTAAATTCCATTCATAAATGTAATTAGCAACAGATATACCAGCTAACTGAGATCGTTGATAAAGACATTCACCTATGAACTTCGCTAACCCAATGGTAAATAATAACATGTTTTGAAGTATTATAAATATTTAATATAATGAACATCATATTCAAAACAGTTCGTCAAATTAGAACTTATACGACCACCTGTTAGATATCGGTGCACTTAAATTTGTAGAGTTTTGAACAGTGTGTGTTAGTTTTCAAATGTAAAACTTGGAAGCAATTTTGCCACTCACACTTGTGTATGCAATTTTCCAGTTCTAATACTGCCCCAAAAAGAATGTGCAAGACTTGCAGATTCGTCGTAGTGATTGAAATAAGGTTTGACTTTTTGGTTGGACTTTATATAAGGTTAAGTTCTAGATTGTTCAAAGATTTCAACTTAATATATACTAATTATATGTAGAAATAGAACCCTGACAACCCACACTAGATGGTACAAAAGGTATATAACTCAAACCAAATGAAAACTCAGAAACTTAACCAAATAAACTGTTTTGATATTTCTAAAACTTGAACCAATATTGTACATGTAACAAGAACATTTGTCCAATAGTAATATGTAAATTATCATAGTAATAGTAATTATAAGCATTTTGATAATCAGTTTTGCCGGTCAAGACCAAAACTAGTACATAACTTAGTGGAAACTGGAAATGAGGGGCAAGTGGGTATTGAGTGTTTATCCCACATCGGATGAGAAGTGATAGTTGAGAGTGAGAATGGTTGTATATAATAACCAAGCTTAATAAGTTGAAAGTCACGCAGCCATGCAATAAGCACAAAGCGAACTATTCTTTCGCCTTTTACTAAAGAATACCGTGTGTTTGTTGTATTAAATGGCATACGCCAATTTTTGGAGAGTTTCTTCTCAAAAAGAAGGACTCCAACCAATAACCAGTTCAAAATTATCTCAACTTTTTTTCTTAACTTTTATATCCTCATCATTTTTTTTTTTTTTCTCAAAAAAGTCATTGCAAGACTATTTCCATTGACCTAGGACTTTTTTTGAGCAATAGCTTGAGGATTCTCAAGTCAATGAGGCAATGACTTGAAGCCTTCTCTTCCTCACACCATTTAGATATTTTAATAATTGGATAAAAAAAAAAAAAAAAAAAAAAAAAAAAAAAAAAAAAAAAAAAAAAAAAAAAAAAAAAAAAAAAAAAAAAAAAAAAAAAAAAAAAAAGTGCATACGCCAGTGCTGTGTTGTTGTTGGAGCTTGTAAAATTATTGCCAGTGGCTGCTAATATTAAAACCTTAACTAGCAGAATATTGGGCTAATGATGGTGGACTGTTGGTTGTTTTATACCAACCTTGTAACATCATTTAAAATTCTGTCTAAGATGTGAGCCTTATCTAATAAACAATGGACTAATGTGCATCACCAAGAATACTGATATTTTAGTTGTACAGTCAACCATTTGACACCCACAGTTGTGAATCCTAACCAAATCAAACCAAACCAGGCAAGAATCGAGCTTTCTGGTTCAGTTAAGCTAAAAACCGATGCAATTTATCGAGTGTGGGCTGATCAGAGACCCTGAAAATCGAGACACCATATATTATATAAGTTAGTCAGTTAATCAATGACCCACGACAAAACATTTCATCTTTACAGCAAATAAAACTTGTAAACACCAACAAATACAAGGTATTATATCGAAAATGCTTATCAATCGAGCAAATCATACAAAATCATCACGAATTTTATACTACTCAACAAAACTGTATATCTATATTTCACATATACTAACTTCAAAAAAACATATCCGACCTATGATCTTTTCATCACGCACGAGCAGCCCTTTCAGCCTTCCTACTCTCATACTCCACATCATCAGTCAACAGCTCAAAACGACAAACAGGACACGTATTCCTAATCCCCGACCACGGCACTATACAATCACCATGATACCGATGACTACAAGGAAGCTGTGTCGCCATTTTTCCAACTTCAACTTCATCTTAACAAACAGCACAAATCGTATCATTCTTTTCAACGTCTTCTTTCATCATAACCACTGTCACAAGATTCTCCACCACTGCTTTTGAAGCAGGCGGCTGTCCCAAACACGAGACATCATTCTCTCCAAACTGCCCAAAAAGCATCTCATACTCCCTATTATTATACACCTCATATTCATCATCTTTGTAATCAACGTTTGATTCAAAATTGACCTCATAAGGAAGGACTCCAATCAATATCCAGTTCAAAATTAACTCAGCTTTTTAAGTTAGCTTGTATGTGTTCTTTAAGCATAACTGAAGTAATTTAAATTACATAGGAGTATTTACTTGAAAACAATATTTGACACCTAAGTATTAGTATCCTTTGAGCATACAGAGTATGTTCATTTATGCTTTTAGAAGCCATTTTAGGATTCAGAACCAATGAAGTCGATAGACAAACAGATATTAGGCTAGTTAGCATACATGGCCAAACCATAAGGCATGCACGGAAATACGGAATGAAAGATAGCAGTCTACTACCTGTTATAAAACAGGCGAATATTTTACACATCATCCAAATGAAATACCATTTTTTATTTTCCAGAAATACCATGGTTGCTCTATTCTCATGAGAGCATGCACCCTCTTACCAAAAAAGAGAGGAAAAAAAGTGCATATAGGCCCAAAGTGCTGTGTTGTTAGTGCTTGTAAAATTATTGCCAGTGGCTTCTAATATTGTGCAACTGATGGTGGACTATTGGTTTTCGATACCAACCATGTAAGACCATTCGAACATCTGACTAAGATGTAAGCCTAAATAAAGTAATGGACTAATGTACATCACCAATAGCTGATACTTTAGTTTCACAGTCAACCATTTGACTTTGTCACAGTATTGAATCCTAACCAATCAAACCAAACCAGACAAGAATTGAACTTTCTGAATTCAGTTAACCTAAAAACCGATGCAATTTATCGAGTGTGGACTGATAAGAAACCCAGAAAACAGTGACACCATATAAGTTTGTAAGCTGTAATTACAATCAGAAATCTCCAACATCCTGTTTTTCTGACAAGATCGTGTAATCCTATATCAGCATCCAAATTGTAATAAGAACCAAGAACCCAAGCTTTTGTGCTCAATAATGTGCAATTTCAATTATTACAATCGGTTAATCAATGACCCATGACAAAACATTTCATCTTTACAGCAATTAAAACTTGTAAACACTAACTAATAGTCTAATACAAGGTATTATATCAAAATGCTTAGCAATCGAGCAAATCATATTATTCCAAAAAAAAAACAACATACAAAATCATCACGAATTCTACGCTATTCAACTCAAACTGTATATCTATATTTCACATATACTACAACTTCAAAAAAACATACCCAACCTATGATCTTTTCATCACGCACGAGCAGCCCTTTCAGCCTTCCTCCGTTCATACTCCACATCATCAGTCAACAGCTCAAACCGACAAACAGGACACGTATTCCTAATCCCCAACCACGGCACTATACAGTCACCATGATACCGATGACTACAAGGAAGCTGCGTCGCTATTTTTCCAACTTCAACTTCATCTTTACAAACAGCACAAATCGTATCATTCTTTTCAACGTCTTCTTTCGTCATAACCACTGTCAGTAAATTCTCCACCACTGCTTTTGAAGCAGGCGGCCGTCCCAAACACGACAAGTCATTATCACCAAACTGCCCAAAAAACATCTCGTACTCCCTGTTATTATGCGCCTCATACTCATCATCTTCATAGTCCACGTTCGGTTCAAAATTGTGAACGTTTAACAACACTTCCCAATCCGTATTACCACCACGATTTTCACCCAAATCTTCCTCAACACCGCCAACACGATTCACAGGTACAACAGACGCATCGTCATCAGTCTCTGCGCCAAAAAACATACTCAAAATCTCCCTTTCGTCATCGTCCACTTCCTCCCACTCAAAATCCTCATTCACATTCACATTCGGACCCACATTCGCGCTAACCGTTACATTTTCGTTATCATTTTCATCGTCTAACTGAAACGCATCCCAACAAACACGAAGATCCTCATCATCCTCCTCCTCCTCCTCCTCCTCCACCTCCACAATCTCGTCTTCTTCGGAACCCGAATCGGACACGATCTCAATCATACCATTCAACCTTAACTCATTATAAACAGATTCTGAAAACCCAAAAGTGGGCAGAACAAAATCATCACCAGAATTCTCAGGACTAACAAACCCACGATTATTATTAGAATCAGAATTAGGGTTTTGATGATGAAACCCTAACCCTAACCCTAACCCTAAACCAAAATCAGCCTCAAATTCATTCAAGATGTTGTTTTCTTGATCAATAACCCTAAATTCACAATCATTACTTACCAATTGTGGTTGATTTAACATGTTGGTTATGAAATTGACCTGATTTGGGGATGAATTGAGATCAAGATTGTGAAATTGGCGGGTAAAATCAAGATCTAGAGTGGTACTGAGATCGAATTGATGATGGTACTGATCGTCTTCGTTGATAAGGAATGATATATCTGCCATTTATGTATTGGTGTGTGTGTGTGTGTGTGTTTTGGGGATGGAAGGAAGAGGGGGGAAAGTGTGTGTGAAATGCGTGTATAAGGGATGTGTTGGTAGTAGATAAAACTTGCCTGTGGAACAAAGTCGAGCCCGAGCCCGAGCTTGTCAGATCTCGAGCTTGAGTCATTTGTGTAAGGCTCGGGGCGACTCGTTTTGAGCTTTACGTGTTAAGCTCGAACTTGGCTTATTATATATTTTTAAAAGCTTGGGCGTTTGGGTTTTTGCGGGCTTTGGTGAAAAATATAACGACCTTTTAGGCATGTTGGGCCAGTCTAGGCTTTAGGTCAGGCTTTTTCAGGTCGGGCCTAAGCCCGGCTCAGGCTTTAGCACATGTGCATCTCTAGTTTTGATGGTGAAGGTGACTAATGTGTTAACCAATACGCTTGGTCTGGCAGTCGAATAGTTGTCATCCCATGATACCTTTAACCCTTGATGCTCTAAATAAAATAAAATCGTTATAGAAATAATACGAGTAGTTATTATTGCATCTTTTTATGTTTAAAATCTTCCTAGTTCATTTTTTACTTTTGTAGCGAACAAATAACTCCCAATCTCAATCTCACGTACTCACTTAGTCACTTTTCGTTACTTATTTGTTTAAACCAAATTCATCTTGCCCTTTAGTGCATTACCTTCAAAGAGGTTAGGTCCCGTTTGGTTTGTAAAAAGGTTTAGACGGAGTTATATTTGGTTTAGAAATGAAAGATAATGGTATAAAAGTAAAACTAAATATTTTAATAAAAAATTTATTTTAATCAAAATATTAAATAAACAATAGAGAAATAGTTTTTTTTCTTTTTTCTTTTTTTCTTTTCTTTTTTTTTTTTAAAATTTACTTATCAATGTGAGAGAATATAATAGTGCGGGATACATTATTTGATATCAATAAGTGAAACCTACCTTTTTTTGTCATAATTCACTTTTGATTCATGATGGCCCACTTTCATTCTGAAAGATAGTAAGAAACAATTAACTTGAGGAATGACTTGAATTCAAAAGTGATATAAAAAACGGCCCTTAGTATTTGCATTGTTTAGGGCCTGTTTGTTATCCTCCATTTGACTTTAGGATTTGGCATGGAGATAATAAAATTTGTTTGGTATACATAGGTTTTGAAAATGGTACTCATGCGTGCTATGAGCGTTTCTACAAATCCAATCACACTTGGTAGGTTTACACAAATTACCATCGTTTGTGAGCCACAGCAAATTCTAGCCACTAATTTTCTTTTTTTTAACTTTTTTGTAATATTTTAATAGAATAATAATATTAATTTAAATCTTATTAAATTTTAAAATAATTTTTAATATTATTTTCTCTCACCTATATCAAATCAAAATCCAAATTCTATTCCAAATCCAAATCCTAAACCCATCTAAAAACCAAACTGGCCCTTAAATTAATTGTGTTTCATATTAAACTTTCATCATTGACATTTTTGTAGTATTAAAGATAAGCTAACACAAACACTCAATATACGCCTATGAGCTTATTATTAATAAGTCATAAGTTGCTTATAAAACAGCTTGATCCCATAAAATGGGCTTAGACAAACACCCTTAAAGGGAGGGGAAAAAACAAACGTCTAAACCAACAAAACAAACTTGGACTTTTTGAGTGATACATAAACCAGAGCATATGCAAAGAGACTTTAAGAGCTTGAAAGACTAATTCCTAACTTAAGTGCATGTTGCCAAATTTCAGATTATTCTGTTAATTTGGCAGCACGGCATTTACCCAATATCACTTTCTTCTACATCTGAAAAGTAAATGAACCCATCTGATCCATATAAACAATCCTGAATCTCTTTTATGAATTATCAATTTATCATACGAAAAACAAAATTATGATTATCATAAAAATCTCGATTGCCTACAATACTTTGCATAGTGAGGATGTTTGTGCCTTCAACACAACATATAAATGAGATTATGAAAAATTTGAGGACTGTTAATACTGATAAGAAAACCATAAGTACTACTCAAAGTCTATACACAAGTGTAGTAGCATAAGCATAGAAAGCTTGTAATTTCTCCTCCGTCTTATTTATTACTTGGACTCTCATTCTTCTTAAGCATCTTAAGAGAATCTAACAACGAGCCTTTTTCTTGATTCTTTGAGGATTTTGCAAATGGATTGCTTGACCGCTGAACCTCTACTTGTTTCACCTCGCCTTCCTTTAAGTCAGCTACATTCTTATTGACTAACGCTTTAAGGTCCGGTTTTGTAGTCTCTTTAGGTTCTAACACCTTACCAACCTTTGCCGGCTCCTGTGTCGCCTTTTTCTTCACAAAAGAAGGCGAGGTAAGTTGGGGAGATTTTAATTCATTTACAGGTTCTCGAGCCTTGCTTATTTCTGGTGATGTAAATGTTTTGATTGTATCACCATTAGTCTTAGGTAAAGTATCCTTTTTCTCTGTTGTTTCTTTAAGCATAGTCTCGGTGGCTTCTTTAAGCAACCTTTCCTGAAAAAAACAGAAAAAAGGGTGGCTGAGAATGTGCAAAGATAAAGTTGAATTGCATGTGTTTGTGTCATGTAATTGATTACCTCCAAAATGGTGTTGAATCTTTCTGCCAAATTTGGTAGCTTCAGTGTCGTCACAAGCTTTATTGCACCTCTAACAGATTTCTCGTGTGTAAGAAGCTTAACAAGTTCGATAGCCCGCACAAGTTTATCCCCTATTATAAACATCATATTACATTCAAATGAAATGTTAAACTCAAGTTATCATATGTCCCATTTTATTTTCATAGTCCCTACAAGACAGACATTATTATTTTTATTTTTATTTTTCTTTTCTTATTGAATTTGAGTAACACTAATTATTACAGTGCAGAAAAGATAGCTTTTTAAATTGTTTATGACACCTTAACAATAATCTTTAAGGAGAATTAAAACCAACCATTACAGCAGGAATGAATGAGCCTCAAGATGCATCTATCCAAAGCTGTTTCGATATTAAAAGCCTCATCATCAAGTGATGTTGTATCCTGACCAAGTGCATCCATTTCTTGGATCCTTCTTTGAATCTGTAAGAAGTCACAGATATGGTAATTAATTTGTAAACCAGCATTATATGACTAACAGCCAAATAAAACCCAAAAACTAGTCGTTTGAATGTTATTTGATCAACTACAACAAGAATAAAAAGCAAATTTGAAGCATTTTTTTAATTTTTCACAGAGGATGTAACTTCTGAATAAATAATTTACCTCAGAGAGACGCATGTTGCTGATAATGAACTCATTTTCGAGATTTTCTGCACCAAGGTCAGATGATGCGATAGGAATTGAAAGATCTAATAAGGTGAGAACTGGTTTTGGGAAAGCCTGAATAATGAAGATCATGATATTAGCTTCAAACAAAATTTGGCAAAAGATAAACTAGTATAATTACATTAAAATGTAAATTTTGTGTAGTAGTACCTGTGGGAATTTATCAGGGGATTTGCATAATATGCTAAACAACTTGCTTGAGTTTAATCCAACCATCCAATAGTTTTCCTCTTTCTTCTTTAACTTACTAGCACTGCATACAATAGTAGAAAGGACCGTCTGTAATTGCATAAACCAATTAAGATGAAGCAACTTTAAATAAATTCAAGTATGTTTAACCTAAAGAGTGGGAGCCATCTGCCTCCGTACTGTTTAGTAAATGCACGAAGAAAACCCTGCACATATAAATAAACTCTTATAGCTCACATGAACAATATCTTTAGTGGCATGAATTCATCAAGTAGATTAACGCATACCATAGAATCAAATGAAGTTAGTTGACCTTCTTCACTAAAACCAAACCATGTTAAACAGGAACCAGGAGTCAATGGCAACCTTCCTCTAATAGTTTCAGTTCCATTAGGAACATTAAAAACGCTGAACTCTAGCATCTGCACGTCCCCAAAACAAGTAACTTTTAATGAAACTGTAAATCAAATCAAAATCAACTGGCGTACTATAGAACTACAATGATAGAAAGAAAATAAAATTCACCTGTTGCTCGTTTGAAGGGAGGGTAGGAGAAGAATGTGTGACAACTGCAAGCTCATCCCCGAAGCCTGATGCAGTCACTACTGGTCCATCAAGAGAAACAACATGCCTCTGCCAAAAAAAAAAGGGAAGAAGATATAAATAACAAACTGAGTCCACCTTTTCAGTTGAAAATTGATGATTAAATCTCAAAAGCATAAAAGAGTAGTGACAATACCTGTAAACCACCCTCTGTGAAAATGCGAAGGAAATTTAGACTTGTAACAGCAGCAACCCAAGAACTGCCAAGCGCTACAGCTCTCACTTCTTCTTCTTCAAATCGCATAGACCACTAAATTATATGCAAGAGGTAACAATAAATAAGTATTTTCAAACTCTTGAAATATATGTCAAATTTGAAAATAATGTAAAAATATACAACTTATTAAAATGATTGATGAATAAACCTCGCTGTTATTAGCCCAGCTTTTGAATGGACGATACATGAGGGTACTCATGTTTTTCTCATTGCATAGATTTGCAAAGACACTTCCATTTTCATTTAAGGAAGCCATAGTGAAACCAAAACGATCAGTCATTGCAGGAATTCTTGGCCCCCTACCAGTGTCATGAAAGTCAATCTGCATGCAACCCATTGTATAAGAACACATAACAGTCGATTTGGCAATTTTGTACAATACAATACTATAAATTAAATATTCACCATGATGAATAAAATCACGGTTTTTTAACATATTACTTGTTTATAAAGGGAAAAGTTTAAAAGTTTCATTCTAAGGCAAAGTAAGATGTTATCCAGAAATATTCTTAATTTCATAGTACAGGAAGATAGAAAGCCAATTGATTGTTCACCTTAAAATATGAAAAGCATAACTACAAAGTTGAAAGGAGATGAATACCTCTATATGGGAATATTCGTCATGCTTCATTGTAGTAATACTTCCAAGCATATTATAGCATAAAAATCGCCTTTTACCAGGCTGAGCAGGAGTAGAACCTGGCTGAAAAGCTTCCTGCATTTTTGGTCCTGTAAAACTAAGTGTACTTGTTGGTGTCGCCTTACTCTTTTTCATACTCTCTTTGTCACCAATGGACGGTTTCTTGCGGGACTCAGACTTTGAAAGCAAACTCATTCCATCATTGATATCCTCACCCTCATCTGAATCGTCATATTCAATTTGTTTGCGTAATCTTTTTCTGGATGTTGGTTCAGAACCGAGAAAGCTATCCTCACCATCATCACTTAGACTACCTGATATACTAGGCTCTTTTTCCTCCTCTTCAAAAAAGACTAGACCATTACTTTTGTGTGAATTTGAATCAGGAACACCTTCTGTAGGAGACTTCATAGATGACGGAACAACAGAGTCCCAAACACCATACTTTCCCATAACATCAATGACAGCCAATGCATTTCCATGTGGCTTCCATGACATGCAACTGATCATTTCATCAAACTTCTGTCTTTCAATGTCATGTTTTGTAGCAATGTCCCATATTAAAACTTGTCTGTCTAAACCAGAGGTGGCTAAATATTTTCCATTGAGTGACCAAGCTAAGAAACACACTGGTTTCGTGTGATCACCTCTTAAGGTGAAAAGTTTTTCAGCTGTATCTCTATCATACATGACAATGTCGTTTTTCAAACCAGAAACGGCTAGCATCTCTCCATCTGGGCTCCACCCAAGTGCGGTTAAAGTAGAAAAGTCAGAAGAGCTATTAGGGGCGATATTCTTAAGGGTGTGGATTGTTGTACCAAGTTCAAGGTTCCAAATCATAACAGTTCCAACTGAATCGACTGAAGCCAAGTACTCACTTTTAGGGTCAAAAGCTATCGCAGTGACAGACCCTCTATGACCTTTTAAAACCCTGGAAATTGAGCCATCTATGGTAATAATAAGCTTAATACCATCATCATCACCGCCAGCCGCCAGCATGGTACCCGATCTATTGAAAGACAAGGCACGAATAGGCAATGTAAATCTGCTGATATTTGACTCAAATTCTCCTCCTGGTAAGACAATGATTGAAATGGTTCAAACAAAGAAAAACTTGGAGAAGCCAAAGCATTAAGCAGTAACTGGAAGATAGAATGACTCTAAATTAATTTTAAACATCCTTTTCAACTCATGATACCAGTGGCACGTGTAAAGATTAGTTTGCCGATTATAATGAAAAGGAATAAACAGTTGTTTGCTGATAACGGCTGGAAAATCAACAGAGAAAAATATAACAAATGTAGCATAGCAAAAGCATGTAACTGAGTTTTGAAAATGAAGAATAAATTGGTCCTGCACAGACGAACTACTAGTGAATGGCAAAAGGATAGCCTAATTTTCTTTCAGTACCAAGTATGACAGCATAACTTGTTGAATACTATATTCTTTCAAAATGATTTCTATAGTGAAATATAAACTACCTTACATCAAAAAGAAAAGACATTTCCGGCCAGTTGCATTTAACACTAATGTCACTTGATAAAGGCATATCCTGAATGAAGCCTATTATTAATTCTATAATTCATCTTTTTCACTCAAGGCTAGCAATTTCCATACGCGGTCACTCAGGTGTTTCAATTCTAAAGCCTTATAAACTTGTCACATTTTTTAGTGTTGTGTAGGCTCTTTTTTTTTTTTTTTTTTTTTTTTTTTTTTTTTTTTTTTTTTTTTTTTTTAAATAGGCCTATTAATCTATTATAACACAAAGTATTTATTATTCAGACTTTTATGTGTATTTGCTGGCCATTTTAACCTACTTTACTTTTACTAGGGATTCCGGTACCTTATTAACAAAGCAAGCAGTAAAGTGGTCATTGTACAAAACAAAATACACACAAAATCCGAATTTGAAACTATTAATACACACAAAATTTCCACATTTAAAACTTTTCAAGTTACATATATTTCACATTTATATAAGTATATAGCTACATAGAACACGAAAAAGGTGGCTCAAGTTTAAATATATTTTTAGATAATTATCCCTATAAACAATAGACTTTCGTAATTAAAATAGAATTGAATCATTCTCCAATATTATCTCTTAAATTCATTTCAAAAAAAAAAAAAAAAAAAAAAAAAAAAAAAAAAAAACACCAACAACAACAACAACGTAAATGAAACTAGAATACTCATTAGTAACATTAAAGATAGAATAATAATGACCTGGGAATTTGTAGAGTTTGACGGAGCGGTCAGTAGATCCAGAAGCCAAGCAGGTGGAGTTAGGACTGAGAGCGAGATTAGTAACACCATCTTTATGGTTCCGAAGAAACTTGGGAGTTGCCGAGGGGACAAGCGCGTCGTGGATAGAAATGACGGAATCTGAAGACGATGACGTCACTATGTGTTCTGCTGTTAGGTCCCACTGGACCGTGCAGTATGAGCTCACTCCGTTGTTTTTGTGTGCTTCGCGCAGCTTCATTGACCTGATCTTCATTTTTGGTTAATTGATTTGTTTTTTGGGTGATTGGTTTTTTTGGGGGTTGTTTGATGTGTGTGAAATTTTATTGGATTTTGTTGGGGTTTTTTTTGGCGGGAATAATTGGGATGGTTTCGCGGGTGAGTTCTTTTTGCGCCCGATAACCGGGCTTTAGTTTGGGCCGTGGGTTCACCAAAGTGATTATGCAGGCTCATAGTTAACCTCTCTGCCACAACTTTTGTGCTTCGGGCCAAGGTTTTCAAGATCGAGATCTTACTTAGGATCGATTTCGTCTTTGCAAGATCGTGATCGTAATATCAGATCGAGATATTAAGATCCTACCATAATGTCATTTTTTTTGTAGCCTTTGTAATATTATACAAAGTTATAAATTATAATATATCATAAACACAAAATTACATAAATGTTTCATAGAAATGTTATCCTGAAATATGATTATGAAATGTATAAAAAGATTAACATGTTGTTTTTTAAATTCTACAAAACACAATCCATAAATTTGTAGTTTCTTAGTTTCTGGTTCGAGAAATGTAAAACCAAATCGGACTAGATCTTAAGATCTTATGGTCAAGATCGGGATCCTATAAGATCTTTAGCTTTCAAAGATCCTATGTAAGATCCGGATCGTTTTTGCTTTGCAGTATCGTAAAATTCTAATATTAGGATCGAGATCCTAACAACCATGCTTCGGGCTACTTTTCCTCGCATAAATGTATGGGTAAGCTACGGATCGGTTCAGGTTACACAATAAGATAATTTTATAATAAGACTTTTGTGCTTATACACGTTTGCTTATTTTATGTAAATTCATAAAAAAAATATATTTATTAATGTGAATTTGGTTTTGAATTCAAATTATTTTTTGCCAAACAAAAAACCAAACCGACTATTTAATTCATTTCGGTTCCATTTTGATAAATTAGTCATAGTTTGCTTTAGGGCTGAGCAAACACCTGAACGGACCGGATCGACCAACGGACCAGCCGAGACCGGACCGGACCGACAACATTCGATCCGGTCCTTGGTCTCGGCCTTTTGGCTAATTCGGTCTTGGTCAGTCCGGACCAGAAACGACTATTTTGCCTTGTTGGATCGGACCGACCGAGACTGGACCGGACCAACCACATTTGGTATGGTCCTCGTTCTAGGATTTTAAGCTAATTCGGTCTTGGCCGGTCTGGTCCGGTCCGGACCGATGCTCAGCCATAAGCAAAGTTTGCTTATGAGATATAAGCTTAAAACCAAAATGTAATAATATTAGAATGAGCATGAACGTCCAAAAATCAAACCAACAAAAGAATGGCTCAATTATCGGTTTTAAATTATCTATGATTTATGGCTTCGTTCGCGCAAAACCCGATACTAACCCACACGAAGTGACTAAATCGCCCGAGTGAATCGGTTCAGTTATCGAACTCTCGGTTTTTGGTTCAAGTCGGGTCAAGCCGGTACCGGTCAACCCTAATCCACAGCCACTAAAACCTCCATCATAAACCTATAAACCCGGCAGCCCAATCGCAAGCCCAACCCAAACTGTCACCGATAATTTCACCATCCTATATAATCCTTGTCATCAACTACTTTTACCCTTTTTTTCCTATATTTTATTCCAAAACGATCTGTGACCCAAAACAAACAACAATGATCCCAACAAGAATCAAACAAGAACCAATCGAAACCTCATCAGAAACAATCCCTGACATCAAACCAGACATAACAACATTAACCCCCAACCCACCAACCATCAAACAAGAACCCTCATGGGACCCACCAAACATCAAACCAGAACCCATAGAACACTCACCCGACAACCCTCCAACAAAACGACAAAAGACCCAAACCTCGGATCAACAAACAGCATCCTTAAAAGGCAAATCTAAGCTTGTAAAAGAAGAAGAACATTATGAACAAGAACTGGATAATTGTGGGATATGTTTGTTGGAACAAGGGGTGGCATTACGAGGCTATATTAATAGCTGTGATCATTACTTTTGTTTTGTTTGTATTATGGAGTGGGCTAAGGTCGAGTCCAAGTGTCCGATTTGTAAGCGAAGGTTTTCGAGTATTAAACGCCCTACGAAAGAGGGTGTTTTTGTTGAGGAGAGAGTTGTTAATGTCCCTGTTCGCGATCAGGTTATTTTATTATCTTATCAGTTGTTAAAACTGCTGTGTGTATATGCTTAAATGAGCGTTAGCTTAGTTAACTGCCTGTACATTTGATAGTTTATGTAAAGCTAGATGGATATATGCGATTTTGTAGGAGAGTGTGTAGTAGTTATTGACTATCTCTAAATAGCAGTATAGCACGGTGCTAACTGAAAAGATGGAACTAAATGGAAAAGAGTAGGAATATTTAAGAACCAAATGAAGCTCCTATGTGTTGCTTACCAGGAATATGTATGTATCTAATCATCTGTTATGTAAAATCAGGATAGGTGTGTATTAGGTAAGTTGGCTAGCCTATTAGACTAATTTCATAGCTTGGATTAACAGCCTTTGTCTCATACAGTATTCGTTTTGCGATTCCTTATTTCTATTCATTCGGGTTAGCATCTACGCTGTTGTTGTGCATAGTGTAATGTTTGATTTGTGATATATTTTCTTTGCCATACGGTGTAATTTGTGATTTGGTTTGTTAGCGTTGTTCTTAACAAGATCCTTCTGCAGGTTCACTATTTCAACGGCAATGCTACAGTAGGACCCCGTGATCTCTATACACAAATCAAGTGTAGCTTTTGCAACCTTTCAACAGATGACAGTGTTCTTTTACTCTGTGATCTTTGTGACTCAGCTGCTCACACCTACTGTGTCGGTCTTGGTCACACTGTACCAGAGGATGATTGGTTTTGCAATGACTGCACCCTATCAAGAGATGAACATGCTAAAGTCGAAGAAACCAACACCACTTCTGATAATAACAATAATAATAATGACTACCCTTCAAGCTCCAGTACTATTCGGTTTGCTCCATCTGATGTGTCAATCCATGATATTATAAGAGAAACTAGTACCCGTGACCCACAAACACCTTCTGTGCCTGCTTCTGTTGATCAAAGTGAATCAAGAGCAGAACAGTCAAACACACAGTCACCATTTTTCCGTACCACAAACGTGCCAAATGCTAGAACCTTGCAGCGTTGTCGCGATGTGCATTCGTGTATACGAGTATTACGTGAAAATTGGGATAGTGTCAGAGAAGGTTCTTTAAATTTCTCCTCAACTTTTGGAAATGGGAATAAAGCAAGGCTAGGTCAAGAACAGTCATCTTCAGGAAATCAGGCGTCAACGTCTGAAAAGAGTCCATACAATACTGATAAAGCATGGAAGATGATGGATATGGCAGCAAAGGCATTAGGAAGGAGGTGCGGAAATAAAAGTTCATCCTGTAAAGACTCGAAATTTCCTATAAAGAATGAAAGATTAACGAACGAGGCAAGCAAGGTACGCCAAGTTGGTACTGCTAAAAATAAGATGTTAGAGAAAAACAAGCCTACGCAGGGCACTGTGAAGAACAACATAAACCATGATAGACTTTCATCTTCTAGGAAGATTAGTGCTCCCACCGAGATAAATAGTAGTCGTTATAATAGTCAAAATCTAGCAAGAAAGGAGTGTCTTGTGACTGCATCTAATGTTGTTGGTACCAGTGATCAGTCATCTCACTTGATTAGATCACTGTCTATTGCTACTGATAAACGCTGTGCTGAAAAGGAGACCGGTGCCACTGTCGAGAAGGGAGCCCCACGACTTGATAAAAATATCAAGGAAGTCGAGAATGCAAAGAGTGAAATTCTGTCACTTGTCAAACTTAATTTAAAGCTTTTAAGCAAGGACAGTAAATTAGGTATGACCTTATGACTAGTGTGTTGTTCTTTTAAGCTAAGTATGTTTGACACTGTGTCTAACTCTCTGAATGTCATACTTGTATGCAGATGTTGATATGTTTAAGGAAGTTGCAAGGCATGCGACACATTCAATTATGGCTGCATGCGACATTGAGCCACAAAAGCCACGATTCCGCTCCTTTGAAAGATTGGTTTGCCATCATAAAGAAACACAAAAGCGGCCTAGCTCTTCTTTGATGCCCACTGCCTGCAGAGGATGCTTCTTTGTTTTCGTTAAAGATGTTGTCACCACCATTGCATTTGATAGAACTGGCTCTTATAAAGCGTAATTTGGTTAGTTTTGCAATTAAATTCATGATCTTGTCAAGTCTTCATGGCTTTTACCTTTGTAGAACTGAATCATACGACTGTGAAATAGATCAGCTAGCATTTCAAGCTGTTTTGCTTGGCTTTAAGTTGTTACTTAGTCATTTTTTTTGCAAATCCAAAGAAAGCATTGTAGTTGATTATAACTGATGTTTTTATGTGAACTTTTATACTGTATAAAGGACTGCAAGTTTAAAGTAACCTTTGGTTTATAGAACCTTTTTTATGGGGGTTTATGAAAACTAAAACCTTCCAAAACCCAACGAATCTCCCCAAAAGGGGTGAGTTTGACTATCATGCTAAGTGCTAACCAACACACCCCTTTATCAAAAATATCTTATATCGCTGTCATGCTATCTTACAAGTCTAAGTCAAATCTGGTAACATGCAAGGAAGGACGAATGCCTTATGACTTGTGAGCAAGCAAGTTAACATCGATATTAATTGGGGCATACTATAAACTGCATAAGCAAAATCAAGAAACCTAAAGCTCAACGACAACTGCCGACATGTTTGCCTATGAAAAAAAATAAGTTAAAATAATTACTATCAATCATATCCATAAAAATATTATTAATATGTTGCAACAATTTGAATTCAATTATTGTGTAAAACAAAGTCTTAAATAAGACGTGTGGTTATCATTTTATTGTAAATAAATCATTTTGAATTCAATTATTGTATCTTTATGTCCTCGGTTGATTAATACAATCGTTCACAGTAGAATTTCGATTTGAAATTTAAACCTCAATTTTCCTTGCACATACAGCTCGTAGTGATCAACGATCTCCGTCAACCGTCATTTTGATCTCCGGTACTCATTTGAACTACTTATTTTGCAGGTCTAGTGTGCGTGTGGATTTGTGTTTTGTTGTTATATACATATATATGTGGTGTGTGGCTTGATTAACTAAACCATTTTATCATTACTGGCAGGTCTGATAGGCGATAGGGAATATTGGACGACTTATATATCGGTATGGATGCTAGAACTCAAATATACGAGAATTTATGTAGTTTTGCATGGAAATGTGTGTTGGGCATTCTTTCAATAGCTGCGTTACCTGATCATATTGCCTTCATAATGGATGGTAATAGAAGATACTCAAAGCAACACAATTTAGTTGACGGGGCAGGACATAGGGTGGGTTTTTTGTCATTAATATCAATGCTTGGATACTGTTATGGGCTTGGGGTGAAGTATTTGACAATTTACGCCTTTAGCATAGAAAATTTTAAACGAAGTCCTGAAGAAGTCCAATCTTTGATGGACTTGATAGAGGAAAAGATCGAAGGGCTGATAAAAGACGATAGCATAGTTCATCAATATGGAGTTAGGGTTTACTTCATAGGAAACCTAAAACTTCTAAGCGAACCCGTGAGATTGGCAGCAGAACGGTTAATAGAAACAACTGCTAAGAACTCAAAAGCAGTGTTGTCGATCTGTATTGCATATACTTCTACTGATGAGATATTGCATGCTGTTCAAGAATCTTGTGAAGAAAAATGGGACGAAGTTAAAGTTTTGGATGATTGCGAGACAAAATATGAAAAGGATATCATTGGTGTGGCAGATATTGAAAAGCATATGTACATGGCAGTAGCCGCACCTGACCCTGATATTATAATCCGCACTTCTGGTGAGACCCGTTTGAGTAATTTTCTTCTGTGGCAAAGCAGTAACTGCCTCTTATATTCACCATCTGTTTTGTGGCCAGAGATTGGTTTCCGACACCTACTTCAGGCTATTTTGGACTTCCAACTTCACTTATATTATTTAAACAAACAGAAGAAGCAGACGTGATACATGTGTTTGAGTGGTTCTGTATGATTACCTAAACATATTTATAGTTGTTTTTTGACATCTATAATTCCTATCTTGTTGTATTCTTGTTTGGATTTTTTTTTTTTTTTTGGGTAAAGATGGGTTTCCGACTCGACAGTGCGAGCCGACTAATCCCACGGCGACTACCCTTTTTGGATAGCCCGGAGTCAGCGCTGGTGAACCTCCGGCGCTGTTTGGATATTGTTTTGAACATGGGTCAAGATGTTTTTATAATGTCATTGACCTAGGTTCAGGATCACATGCTCAATGTATTATCATTCACTTCGAATGCGTTATTGGTTATATATAAGCTGAAATGTTGAACGCTTCTTTGAGTAATCATTGGTTGCATGCTAGTTTTTTTTGCATGTTTGTGACTTCCACAGTTTTGGATGCACTAAAAGGAAGAATTTTGTTGATGTTAGTATCTGCTAAACTTAAAAGTTCCTAAGAAAACGAGGATGAGGATGATGCTGAACCCAAAGGTTTTGTTTCGGTTAAAGTTGAAACAAGGCCGGATCAAAAGCCTAAAATCCTGTGGAAAAGCACTTGGCTGCCTTATAGAATAATGAATTGTCTCACTTCTCATTAAACATCTTAACAATATATAGTTACATGATATAAGATTAGTCAAGGTTATAATATAGGTTAAGCCCATGATACACAATGAATGGGCCCAAATAATATGTCGACTATTAATCATATCCATAAATAATATGTCGACTAACATTAGTCTTAATCATTTACTGTAATCATATTTTATTGTAAATAAATCATTTTGAATTCAATTATTGTGTCTTTATGTCCTCGGTTGATTTATACAATCGTTCACAGTAGGATTTGGATTTGAAATTGGAACCTCAATTTTCCTTTCACATACAGCTTGTAGTGATCAACGATCTCTGTCAACAGTCATTTTGATCTCTGGTACTCATTTGAACCAGTTATTATTATTTTGTTGCAGTTTTTATAATGCAGGTCCAGTGTGCGTGTGGATTTGTGTTTTGTTGTTATATATATGTACATATGTGTGGTGTGTGTCTTGATTAACTAAACCATTTTATCATCGCTGGCAGGTTTGATAGGCGATAGGGATATTGGACTTAGAATATCGGTATGGATGCTAAGCAAAGAACTCAAATATACAAGAATTTATGTAGTTTTGCATGGAAATGTGTGTTGGGCATTCTTTCAATAGCTGCGTTACCTGATCATATTGCCTTCATAATGGATGGTAATAGAAGATACTCAAAGCAACACAATTTAATTGACGGGGCAGGACATAGGGTCGGTTTTTTGTCATTAATATCAATGCTTGGATACTGTTATGGGCTTGGGGTGAAGTATTTGACAATTTACGCCTTTAGCATAGAAAATTTTAAACGAAGTCCTGAAGAAGTCCAATCTTTGATGGACTTGATAGAGGAAAAGATCAAATGGTTGATAAAAGACGATAGCATAGTTCATCAATATGGAGTTAGGGTTTACTTCATAGGAAACCTAAAACTTTTAAGCAAACCCGTGAGATTGGCAGCAGAACGGTTAATAGAAACAACTGCTAAGAACTCAAAAGCAGTGTTGTCGATCTGTATTGCATATACTTCTACTGATGAGATATTGCATGCTGTTCAAGAATCTTGTGAAGAAAAAGGGGATGAAGTTAAAGTTTTGGATGATTGCGAGACAAAATATGAAAAGGATATCATTGGTGTGGCAGATATTGAAAAGCATATGTACATGGCAGTAGCCGCACCTGACCCTGATATTATAATCCGCACTTCTGGTGAGACCCGTTTGAGTAATTTTCTTTTGTGGCAAAGCAGTAACTGCCTCTTATATTCACCATCTGTTTTGTGGCCAGAGATTGGTTTCCGACACCTACTTCAGGCTATTTTGGACTTCCAAAATCACTTGTATTATTTAAACAAAAATAAGAAGCAGACATGATACCTGTGTTTGAGTGGTTCTGTATGATTACATAAACATATTTATAGTTGTTTTTTGACATCTATAATTCCTATCTTGTTGTATTCTTGTTTGGATATTGTTTTTGAACATGGGTCAAGATGTTTTTATAGTGACATTGACCTAGGTTCAGGATCATATGCTCAAATGTATTATCATTCACTTCGAATGCATTATTGGTTTTATATAAGCTGAAATGTTGAACGCTTCTTTAAGTAATCTTTGGTTGCAAGCTTAGTTTTTATATAAACTTAAAAATTCCCAAGAAAACGAGGATGATGCTGATGCTGAACCCAAAGGTTTTGTTCCAGTTAAAGTTGAAACAAAGCTGGATCAAAAGCCTAACATCCTGCGGAAAAGCACTCGGCTACTGAGCAACGTAGAAGAAGCAAAATCAGTCATAGGTTTTCGACAATGAAATTTGATTCCCACGTAATACTTACGTATGTAACCAAGATTTATAAATTATCTTTGAAATTGGTGCAGATTTTTTGCATGTTGCGAGAGATCATACCTCGTGGTGATCTAAATAGAGATAGAGCATCATTTTGTTAGAGGTATATACAAGAAAACTTACCATTAAATTATTTCCAAATTAGCCTTGCTGATGTAAAAGACTCTAGCATGATGTTCATCTTAATTTTTGTAGGTTGCCAAATACATTCGGTTTCTACTAGAGAAACTTTAAAAGTATGAAGCTTCATACAACGAATGGTGCAATGACCAACCAAATGATCCCCAAAACGGAGAAATGTGTTAACCTATGACAATAGTTCTCTTGATGGCATCAATCAATTAAAAGAGCATAAATTTAACTACAGCAAATGGCAGAAGCATTTCAACCATATATTCTAAATAGTGAGACGAACTTGCCACTAAATTTTTTCAGCTTTACAATAATTATAAGTAATAGTTTGACAAATTAAGACCAAGCATTAGAGACCTTTGGTTTGGAATCGTCACAAGCCAAAATCTTGGTACAAATTGACCTGTTCCTTGTATCGATCAGTCGCTTGGACGTTCAACATGCAGGGACATACATAAGGCAGAGGGTATCATACCCTATGAGCGGTATTGCTCTTATAACTTCATTACAAAGTGCATAGCATATCATAAATTCCCGCGTCCGCGCTGCACAAGGGAGAGAGAGTGACAAAGCCTTGAAGAGGTTCAAAACAAGTTAACAACCATAAACTAAAGTTCATTTAGACATACTCAATAATTATTATTATTAGCATTCATGTATGTCTTTTTTTAGTGTTCACAAGCTATTAACATGTATATGATGATTTCCCCTTCTTTGTTTTTATTATTTTGTTTTCTAAGTAGGGGCTACACAGGAATTCGACAAAAGCTGTATTATCTATTAATATTTCATTTATATGACCTGTGACTATAGTCCATAGAGGCTGCTGCTACTGATGCTTTGATTTTACATTTTACATTACATATTATCAGGACATAGTTTCCTACTTTCCTTTAAGATCTTTTTTTTTTTTTTTTTTTTTTTTTTTTTTTTTTTTTTTTTTTTTTTTTTTTTTTTTTTTTTTTTTTTTTTTTTTTTTTTTTTTTTTTTTTTTTTTGGTGTGTGTCCTTTAAGAATGTTAACGCAGTGTATATGGAAATATATTGGAATGTGGTTATCCGATGGTTTAAGTTTAAGTAACTTTTGAAGGTTGATCAAAGTGTTTGTTTTCACATGTAAAATATACTAGCAGGGTACCCGCGTGTTGCAGCGGCGGTACCTTGAAATAAAAAATTTCGATGAATAATTTATTTTAGTTTATTATGTTCTTTTTGACAATAATTTACGGATATCAAGAATTCCGTATAGCCCGTGCCCGTTCGGGCTCGAACCCGTTGGCCCGTGCCTGTTCGGGCTCGAGCCCGTTTGGTCCGCTCGCATTCGGGCTCTAGCCCATTAATGTGTTTTATTATTTGTAGTAGTGAAATTTAATGCAGGAATTGTATTTAATTTGGTTGTACAATATGCTTGATAATTTGTATTTCTTATGTAAGGGGTGTTTTAATAACTGTATTAATTGTATTTATTGACCAGTTAAATAATTGACTACATTAAATAGCATTAATGTAGTGTTTTGTTGTACACTATGATTTATGTCTTGTACGTCTGAAAATTACGTGCATTAAAGTTTTGTACACTATGTTTCTTTTCTTGTAAGTAGTAGTCATATAGTCATTAATAACATTGACCACTTTAATAGCATTAATGTTGTAAGTCTGAAAATTACACCAGGCTTATTTTGTTGTACACTATGCTTATTTTGTTGTAAATCTGAAAATTGGTTGCAGCTATTGTACATTGTGCTTAAATGGTTGTAATTTTTGGTGAAGGGGTGTTTTTAATAGCATTAATGTTGTTTGATAGAATTTTTGTCTTAAAATGACACCACGCTTTATTTTGTTGTACAATATGCTTACTTTGTTGTAATTCTGAAAACTGGGTGCATTAAAGTGTTGTAAACCATGCTTAATTTGTTGTAAGTCTTAAAATTTTGAAGAGAAAGTCACTCATGCTATGTACTATTATATAATGATCTGGGTCAAGGGATTATGTAAAATATCGGATAAGACGATATATATAACATTTCCATGTAAGAAAAAGAATGAAGACTATATAGTTGTAAGTAAACAGTACACACGACAACAACATTGTTTTTAGCATCTGTCTAAAGACATAATAAGTGCCAGTTACAGACTGTTAAAGTACCACTTCTTGTAATGTTATACCAAAGATTAGTCCCAGCTTAAAAAAGTTAAACTCTAAACAACAAACCACCCTTATGTCATCCCAAACGACGGTCATGCGTTTGTAAACAACGTATGCCATGCCAAGTTACTATCGCAACCTTCTTATAATACATTCAAACATTATCGTCTTTTGAATTGTATATACAACAAAAACTTAAATCTAGTAAAAAAAAAGGGCGAAAAAAAGTAGCTAAGTCTAATTATAAAATGATCAACGTTTGAAGTATGAGCTATGGAATGTTTAGTGCTGAACTACATCCAGAGTGTGGTTGACTTGGAAGCCACTTCCAAACATGCCTTTGAGCTCGAATCTTTATTGATTAATGGTGCAACTCATCCCTGTTTTCTCTTTGGTCAAATGATTGGAATTTCACATTCTCCATTAATCCTTTCCTTTTTTATTTCTAAGTTAATCATTACCATCATCATTAATATTTGAGTTAAACTTAATAATTATACATGATAACATAAGGTTAGCCGGCTTTTTTCTAATTGAAACTTGTCATTAGTTAAACTAAAGAAATGAAACTTGCAAATAAACAACAAAATGAGGTATAAGCGATTTAGAGATCCTTTATACACACAACCAGGAAAACTTTCGGTACATACTTAGTAGACTAATCTAGGTCTCCTCTCCTTCAGCACATTCGGAAGGAGATTCTATAGCTCATGAGCTACCCGAATTTGATGAGAATGATGATAAAACTCAAGTGTCATCAACGCGTACTTTATACCTATTAAACGTATTCATGTCGCAAGAGAGGCAAATATGTGTTTCATGTTGGTAAGGAATTTTTTTTTTGTATTTTTATTGTCTTATTAATCTAGAAACTAGTCCTAAGCCAACAACCACATATCCCCATCATGTAGGCACAGTCAATCCAATGACAGGTGAGTGGATTTGAATAATACCACCATCAACAGTTGGTATCCTTCTAAACAATGTATTTCTGGTATTCAATCATTCTCAACAGCATCCATTTTGGGCATTTGGCACTCCACTAATTCCCCACATCATTATTTCAGAATGTATGCATTAAACAATTCAAAAAGTATATATTGCACAATGATTAGTGTTATTATAATAATAAAAGGGGTGATTTACACACTTTATTAATTGATGAGGACACTCAAAAGTATTGTGTATTGACATATATGTCCTTAGATCATTTGTACTCATGTTCACCCCTGCAAAGGTATAAACGTCAAGCTACAATATTTTTGAGTGTCTCAATCAATTAATTGAGTGTGCAAATCATCTCCCTAATAATAAACCCTTTCTAATATACAGGGTATACTTTTTAGACATATGCTCAAATGTCACAGTTGGCACAGAATTATGTTGTGGCAATAATAATAATACCTCTTAGCAAAAACATATCTAAGGTTTCGACTCCCTCTTTGTGTACATATAACTAGTTTTGAATGCGGACGATATAACCCTGCAATGGCAGGGTGGTTTCTATACATGAATGAGAAATTATTGACAAGAACAATACATATAAAATAAAAACGAAGACATTAATAATAATAAACGCCATTTATGTTCGTGGTAAGATTGTTGCCTACGTGAATCTCCAACCACCAGTCCCACCAAAATGTAATGTATTTTGGTCTATGCTGTCGCATCCTCACATTTTGGAAAGATCTTCCTTCTACACCGACTGGTCCAATAGCAGAGAACCATAATTCTTCTAATTGTGACAGATCACAAAACTGCAGTAGAGGCCAACGACAAAAAATTTGACCAAAATAATCCACCATTTGTCACATGATGCTCAGAGGTTCGTCATCTGATGGCTGCAAGCACTCTTCAGGATTAGCATAAAAGTAATCTTCTTCCTTAGGTCTATCAGGGATAACCAATCTTTTTGTAGGGTTCCCCATGCGTTGTGCATGCGCTTCCTTGACACCACTCGAGAATTCATCCCAGTTCAAGGACCCGCTAGTGTATTTGTCTATTAATTCAACCAGAAGCCTCCTGTCCAATAGTATCGTCTTCTTGAAACCCAAGAATCTGAAAAGCAATGCACATACTTAGGTATGCTTATCAACAATTTGACAGTATCTATCAAGTTTAGCTAATCAAGAGGCGGTTGGTCATAACAAGTTTCCATAGACCATCTACATAAAAGCTCACGCTTTGTCTAAAGATTTATACGAGTACTAAATCTTTTAACATTTAAAGTGACACAATAAACAGCCATCAAGTACGAATAGAGATGCATAATAGTACCTGCGATGGCCTTCAACAACTTTGGCCATGTTTCCATCATAAGTAGGAACAAAAATATCACTCTCTAGTGACACAAGATAGTCCAAAGCTGCCATTTGTGACGAGTGATTCTGAAAATACTGAAGGTCATCTGGCCCTAACAGAGTCTCCTTTCTTACCTGTTACACAAATTCACGTGTAAAAACGAGAGACATAAATAAGCTTGAATATTGGAGAAATAAGTTGACCATTCATTAATACTAACCAGTTTCGGGAAGGCCTCCGCAAGACTATCCATTCTTCTTTTCCCGCCATATATTTCACCAGCAGCAATATAAATTTGAATATCATGGTCAATATCCAGTGCCTTGAGTGTAAGAGCAGTTTCCTCGGGAGTCAAAGGGCATAATCCGTCTTTCCTTTTCAATTCAGAATTTATTATCTTCTCTTTCCACCATGGGTAAGCATATCTGCATATAGAAAAGGAATCAGTGAGTCACCAAATACAAAACCGGCATTTATTAACCACAAATTGCTAATGCAAGAAGCTCAAACCTCATTCTCGTCAACTCTTCAACCTCTTCAGTATTGCATCCTTGCGTGCAGCCAGAAAACGCTAGCATATCCATTTCATATCTGAGGTGAAGCACTAAAAATGGCCCGTTTTGTCTCAAAAGTCTAACAACACGTTTACCCAAATCTTCTATCTGAGGTGTAAATCTCAAAGCATCAAAATTTGCTCGGCATCTAAGCTTTTGAAGTTCAAGGGGTTGAAAATTATTAGCAAGCCTAGCATCGGTTCTATTCAAATGCACAACTTTGAATTTTTGAATCAATGGGAGAATCTGCATTGCAGTGANTTTATTATTTGTAGTAGTGAAATTTAATGCAGGAATTGTATTTAATTTGGTTGTACAATATGCTTGATAATTTGTATTTCTTATGTAAGGGGTGTTTTAATAACTGTATTAATTGTATTTATTGACCAGTTAAATAATTGACTACATTAAATAGCATTAATGTAGTGTTTTGTTGTACACTATGATTCATGTCTTGTACGTCTGAAAATTACGTGCATTAAAGTTTTGTACACTATGTTTCTTTTCTTGTAAGTAGTAGTCATATAGTCATTAATAACATTGACCACTTTAATAGCATTAATGTTGTAAGTCTGAAAATTACACCATGCTTATTTTGTTGTACACTATGCTTATTTTGTTGTAAATCTGAAAATTGGTTGCAGCTATTGTACATTGTGCTTAAATGGTTGTAATTTTTGGTGAAGGTGTGTTTTTAATAGCATTAATGTTGTTTGATAGAATTTTGGTCTTAAAATGACACCACGCTTTATTTTGTTGTACAATATGCTTACTTTGTTGTAATTCTAAAAACTGGGTGCATTAAAGTGTTGTAAACTATGCTTAATTTGTTGTAAGTCTTAAAATTTTGAAGAGAGAGTCATTCATGATTTATATGTAGTATTATATAATGATCTGGGTCAAGGGATTATGTAAAATATCGGATAAGACGATATATATAACATTTCCATGTAAGAAAAAGAATGAAGACTATATAGTTGTAAGTAAACAGTACACACGACAACAACATTGTTTTTAGCATCTGTCTAAAGACATAATAAGTGCCAGTTACAGACTGTTAAAGTATCACTTCTTGTAATGTTATACCAAAGATTAGTCCCAGCTTAAAAAAGTTAAACTCTAAACAACAAACCACCCTTATGTCATCCCAAACGACTGTCATGCGTTTGTAAACAACGTATGCCATGCCAAGTTACTATCGCAACCTTCTTATAATTCATTCAAACATTATCGTCTTTTGAATTATATTTACAACAAAAACTTAAATCTAGTAAAAAAAAAAGGGCGAAAAAAGTAGCCAAGTCTAATTATAAAATGATCAACTTTTGAAGTATGAGATATGGAATGTTTATTGCTGAACTACATCCAGAGTGTGGTTGACTTGGAATCCACTTCCAAACATGCCTTTGAACTCAGAATCTATTGATTAATGGTGCAACTCATCCCTGTTTTCTCTTCGGTCAAATGATTGGAATTCCACATTCTCCATTGATCCTTTCCTTTTTTATTTCTAAGTCAACCATTATCATCATCATTAATTTGAGTTAAACTTAATAATTATACATGATAACACAAGTTTAGCCGGCTTTTTTCTAGTTGAAACTTGTCATTAGTTAAACCAAAGAAATGAAAGAGAACTTGCAAATAGACAACAAAATTAGGTATAAGCGATTTAGAGATCCTTTGCATGCACACAACCAGGAAAACTTTCGGTACATACTTAATAGACTAATCATTCTAGGTCTCTTCTCCTTCAACACATTCGGATGGAGATTCTATAGTTCGTGAGCTCGAAAGATTCTATAGTTCATCAACGCGTACTTTGTTTGTACCTATTAAACGTATTCATGTCTTGCAAGAGAGACAAACGTGTGTTTAATACTCCATTGCTAAGGATTTTTTTTTTCTATTTTTGTTGTCTTATTAATCTAGAAACTAGTCCTAAAGCCAACAACCACACATCCCCATCATGTAGGCACAGTCAATCCAATGACAGATGAGTGGATTTGAATAATACCACCATCAACAGTTGGTATCCTTCTAAAGAATATATTTCTGGTATTCAATCATTCTCAACAGCATCCATTTGGGCATTTGGCACTCCACTAATTCCCCACATCATTATTTCAGAATGTACTGTTTGCATTAAACAATCCAAAAAGTATATAATGCACAATGATTAGTGTTATTATAATAATAAACCCTTTCAAATATACAGGGTATTCTTTTTAGACATATACTCAAATGTCATAGACTCATAGTTGGCACAGAATTATGTTGTGGCAATAATAATAATACCTCTTAGCAAAATCATATCTAAGGTTTCGACTCCCTCTTTGTGTACATATAACTAGTTTTGAATACGGACGATATAACCCTGCAATGGCAGGGTGATTTCTATACATGAATGAGAAATTATTGACAAGAACAATACATATAAAATAAAAACGAAGACATTAATAATAATAAACGCCATTTATGTTCGTGGTAAGATTGTTGCCTACGTGAATCTCCAACCACCAGTCCCACCAAAATGTAATGTATTTTGGTCTATGCTGTCGCATCCTCACATTTTGGAAAGATCTTCCTTCTACACCGACTGGTCCAATAGCAGAGAACCATAATTCTTCTAATTGTGACAGATCACAAAACTGCAGTAGAGGCCAACGACAAAAATATTTGACCAAAATAATCCACCATTTGTCACATGATGCTCAGAGGTTCATCATCTGACGGCTGCAAGCACTCTTCAGGATTAGCATAAAAGTAATCTTCTTCCTTAGGTCTATCTGGGATAACCAATCTTTTTGTAGGGTTCCCCATACGTTGGGCGTGTGCTTCCTTGACACCACTCGAGAATTCATCCCAGTTCAAGGACCCACTAGTGTATTTGTCTATTAATTCAACCAGAAGCCTCCTGTCCAATAGTATCGTCTTCTTGAAACCCAAGAATCTGAAAAGCAATGCACATACTTAGGTATGCTTATCAACAATTTGACAGTATCTATCAAGTTTAGCTAATCAAGAGGCAGTTGGTCATAACATGTTTCCATAGACCATCTACATAAAAGCTCATGCTTTGTATAAAGATTTATACGAGTCCTAAATCTTTAACATGTAACGTGACACAATAAACAGCCATCAAATACGAATAGAGATGCATAATAGTACCTGCGATGGCCTTCAACAACTTTGGCCATGTTTCCATCATAAGTAGGAACAAAAATATCGCTCTCTAGTGAAACAAGGTAGTCCAATGCTGCCATCTGTGACGAGTGATTCTGGAAATACTGAAGGTCATCTGGCCCTAACAGAGTCTCCTTTCTTACCTGTTACACAAATCCACGTGTAAGAACGAGAGACAGAAATAAGCTTGAATATTGGAGAAATAGGTTAACTATTCATTAATACTAACCAGTTTTGGGAAGGCCTCTGCAAGACTATCCATTCTTCTTTTCCCGCCATATATTTCACCAGCAGCAATGTAAATTTGAATATCACGGTCAATATCCAGTGCCTTGAGTGTAAGAGCAGTTTCCTCGGGAGTCAAAGGGCATAATCCGTCTTTCCTTTTCAACTCAGAATTTATTATCTTCTCTTTCCACCATGGGTAAGCATATCTGCATATAGAAAAGGAATCAGTGAGTCACCAAATACAAAACCCGCATTTATTAACCAGAAATTGCTAATGCAAGAAGCTCAAACCTCATTCTCGTCAACTCTTCAACCTCTTCAGTATTGCATCCTTGCGTGCAGCCAGAAAACGCTAGCATATCCATTTCATATCTGAGGTGAAGCACTAAAAATGGGCCGTTTTGTCTCAAAAGTCTAACAACACGTCTACCCAAATCTTCTATTTGAGGTGTAAATCTCAAAGCATCAAAATTTGCTCGGCATCTAAGCTTTTGAAGTTCAAGGGGTTGAAAGTTATTAGCAAGCCTAGCATCGGTTCTATTCAAATGCACAACTTTGAATTTTTGAATCAATGGGAGAATCTGCATTGCAGTGACAAAAAGCTATTAAGTACAGTGTATATCAATACACGAACAAACATTGCTAAAGTAATGAAATTATACGACCAGTACCTGATTATGATAGTAAGAAATATCAGACCAACTAACAGGAGGCATAGTATGCACATGTCCTAATTCGACTCTCGTTTTAAGCCTAGGAGGAAGCTGTTTAAGCACTCGAACCTCGTCTCTCAATGACGTAATAAAATGATCAACATCAAATATATCTTGAAACTCACTGCCATTCAATAACCAAAACAATCAAAACCACATAACACCAACCCAAACACACATTTCAACCCGAAATCCACAAATCCAACATACCTTGGATCAGCCCAAAACGACGTCTTATCCAATTCAGGAACTATAAGAGTCACATTTAAATATCTAGCAATCGCAACCATATCACATATCTGCATAACACAACAAATAAAAAAACTAAGAAAAAACAAACTAATTTATTTATTGCAGCAATAATAACTAGTCCAAATAAGGAAAACAACACTCACAGCGGAACGCATTTGATTAAGACCTCCATTACACGAAACAACCAAGTAACCATTATTCTTATACACTCCTACATTACAAGACAACCAAACATTAATTCACAACCACAAAACATCACAAATCATAGCAAAAACAACACTAAACACCAAACACTCACTTTTCGGGGGCAAAACCTTAGCCGGAACCGCGATATCTAACGACTTAGCAACATGATCATCAACGCTAAAACACGAAGGCCAACCTTTTAACACCCTAGGACCCCAAGTACCGCCTAAAGCAGTTAACTGAACAACACAAGTCCATAACAAGACAGTAGTTGTAGCCCTAATTAACCACATCTTCATTTTCGAAGACGACCTCATGGAGTTTCTAAATTTATCAACTCTAATTTCACTTAATCTTTTCTTTAACCCCATTGTACCTATCACAAATCTAGCCTTAATTTTATTCCTATTCTTATCTTCTAACCTACACATATTTGATTCATACATTCAATAGCCCTTCAAACCCTAAAGATCTATAAAAATATATTAAAAAAAATACCAAAAAAATATATAAAAACTGTGAGATCTGAATTATGTAATAAATTTGATCCAAATTTCCAATGACCCACAAAAAAAAATTAACTTTTTTGGTGACTTTAGTACTGGGTAAAGATTAAAATGCACGGTTATTTAATGGATGAAAATGGGAAATTTTTAGTGATATAAAATGGGTTTTTGATTTTGTATAAAGGGTCGGAAGGAAATTGGATATAGTGGCCGGAAAAAATGACGGTGGCCGGAAAAGTGTGGCGGTGACCGGAATAAAGAAAGTGTCGGTGAAGAGAAGAGTAGAGAGAGGTTAAAGGGGGGTTTTTTTTTTTCTTTTTTTGTGAATGTGATGATGTAAGTGAAAGTGTGTGTGGATGTGTGCACAAAGGATCTATGGGAACTTATGTACCATTGAATGAGCATATATTGTATTTATAAATTTTTATAAATTTTATTTAATGAAAATATTTTTTTATATGAGTTTAGGGTTCTAGATTGGTGTTTTTATGAAGTTAATTGTGATTAAAGAAGTGTGTACGTTTTTGAAGATAGGGCCTAGTTTAGGTGTAGGTGGTTAGTTTGTTAAGCGGTGTCCGCGTTGTTGTTTTGTGCGTATTTAGTGGGAAAGATGTAGATGAATAATGTGTTAAGATCTGTACGCGTTTTGGTTTTATGCGTATTTAGTGGTGAAAGATGCTTGAGATTTAGTGTGTTAAGATGTGCACACATTATTATTTTATGTGTTTTTGTTTACACATTTGGCGTGACTATCGTAATCGTAGTGTTGTCAAGTCTTGTAAAACGGGCAACGAGTGTGAACGGACTTCAAGGTGAATGTTTTTCTTCATCAAAGGTTGTAACACGCATGTGCCCATTTAATTGTTGTGTATATGCATCGCCTTTTGCGAATGTAAGGAAAATGAAATAGGTTTTTTCACATAAAGCATATACGTTACATTGAACACCTCGAGGGTATTGTTTACTTTTTGAAAAAACATTATCGTTTTTCACATAATCCACATTTTACCTCCGTTTTCATGATATTTATAAAATATCAAACATAATGTAGTTTTACGCGATCAGGGGTTATTATTGAAGCCTATCTTCAAAATTAACGTTTGTTTAATTTTTTTGAAAAAAAAGCATGGTTCATAACAAGTTAAGGTTGGCATGTATATGATACCCCCAACAAGGATTTTTTGCATCATCAAATCAAACAAAGGATTAAATAATGCTTTTGTTTAGTGACTCACTTATAAATAACAATACTAAATCAATACAAAATGAAATAATTCAAACATTGCGATTTTACCTCCAAAGTACGTATTTAAAAATCATAGGTTTAATTATGCTGTTGACTAATTCTAATATTAAAATTGATTTCCTGAATTCATTGTGATTTTACAATCCCGAAACTACATTAATTGAGAGATAAAATGCTACTTACCATTGATATTAGTATCTCTTTAATCAAGCATTAAACTCACCAATAAACTTCTCTCTCGCTTCTTAATTGACAATAAAAATAAGAGCAAATAACCTATGTCATGAGACAACATTTTTAATTTGACATTGACACGTAACTCCCAACGAGAATTCTTTAATCTCTTGTTTCAATATTTAATAAATTAGTTAGAGTAATACTTTATAGATTTGAACTCAGAAATGAAAGTGATGAAACACCTAACGAAGTTTAACAAGGCATAAACCTTTTATACAAAAAGGTTATCGTAATAGATATGTTCTCCAAAATGATTATTTTTAACGCAAAGTTTGCTCTCACACACAATTAACAAACCATTAACCATTTAATGTTAGTTAGAGATGGCTTAATATGGTAAAATTAATAAATGTAAACTTTTTCTTTTGTGGTTTTATAATCCAACAAACACTCATTCCTAAAAGTGGAATACACTAAACGAAAATGGAAAATCAATCACGAATGAGAAAAGTTTGTTAGTATTTACTTAATGAAATGATACATATTTCCTTTGCAAAGAAAAAGAAAGAAACTCTTTAAGGAAATGAGAAGCAAAAGCATAAAAGAAAAAGTGAGCAGTAGAACACATGGTGGAAGCTATTAATAAATGTAGAAATGTATTTGTTAACAACTAAATACTTTGCTATAAAAAAATTAAAAAAAATAAAAATAATAATAATAATAATAATAATAATAATAATAATAATAATAATAATAATAATAATAATAATAAATAAATAAATAAATAAAACCTAAACTAACTATAAAATTTACTGATATTAAAGCACAATTAAACAACTAAATACAAATGTCACATTTTTCGCTAACATAACTAATACAAAAGTGTATTGTATTTGTATTTGATATATTCTAGTAAATTGTTAATTCACCAAAATGTGTGAATTGGCGAGAACATCCTTACCTTTGGTGTCTTTTGGCACCAACCATTGTCCACCATACAAGGAATAGCTCTGGCAACTCTTCTGGCTTAGTGGGGCACCAACTGGAATGAGTACGAGCTAAAACTCCAACCTTTGACATTTTATCCACCAAATCTTTCCAGTGTTAATGATTTTGTTTGAACTTTATTTATTTTATAAATATAAGTTTCGATAATTAGTTGTTAGCAAAACCTTAACATATAAAATATTTTCATTAGATATTTACATATGACTAACTTAGGTGTCGTTTTTTTATTAAGATACTTTAAGTATGAATCTGGTTCGCACATTTGAATCTGAATCTGAATTAAACAATGTTATTATTATTTTTTTTTAAATATTTGCATGACTAAAATACAAAAACTAGGTTATAGATCATTAAGAGCACAAGATTCGTTTCTTTGTTTTGTTGGGCAGGAGATTTAAACCTCTTAACGCATCTAAACAAGGAGAGAAAAACAAACACCTTTAATTATCATAAGCTTTTAATAATTCAGATTTATATGCCATTAAAAAGTATTAAATGATTTTGCCCCCGAAACGGTTTTAAAAGAGCTAGAAAGATTACGCGCCTCTTTCTTTAGGGCCGCTACAGATGGTAATAAGAAGCTTGACTGGGTTAATTGGCTGAATGTTTTAGCCTCGATTGATAAAGGAGGCTAGGAGTGGGGAGCCTTAAAGCTTTAATGCTTTTCTTCTTTACAAATGGAGATGGAGGGTCTTGACAAATCCTAACGCCTTATGGGTAAAGGTTATCAAATCTATTCATGGTAGTAAAGCAGGCTTGAATTTAAATGGGTGTCAGTCTAATGGTTTATAGCTATTTAGAAAAAGAAAATATTTGAATTTGTCTAGAATTGTCGGCTCTATAAACCAACTTCATTCTAGTGGTATTATTCCTTCTTGCTCTATTCGTTATAAGGTGGGAGACGGTTCTTTAATCTATTTTTGGATTGACACATGGGTTGGCGACTCCTCCCTTCGTGACCATTTCAACAGACTAGATCACTTGGAGAATGATAAGGAATGTTTGGTTCGTGATCATATTTCTAATGGCGCATGGGCATGGGATTGGCTTAGACCAATCTCTTTTGGTAGATCCCTTTCTGATTTTTCTTGTATGTTAGAAGAGATCGCTTCCGTGGATGTCGACCAAGATAGCGACTCGTGTTTCTGGTCTCTTTCTGATGATGGCATCTTTTCGGTTAGTATCATTCGGAACCACATTGATGACTTATTGTTCCCTTCCATGTATTCGAGCACTAAGTGGTGTAAGATATTACCTAGAAAGGTAAACATTTTCATGTGGCGTTTCTTCTTGGATAAGTTGCCTCATCGCTATAATTTATCTTCTAGAGGTTTAGATATTCAATCGATTGTATGCCTAATTTGTGATGACCATGTAGAGCTTTCGGATCATGTGTTCTTCTCGTGTGATGTAGCTTCAAATGTTTGGAGGCTTATTCACATTTGGAGTGGTTCAAAGATCCCGATTATAAATTCATCTAGCGATTGGGTTTCTTGGTTTGTCTTGTGGCACTCTTCTCGGGAGCTTAAGAATCGTGTTTATGTCATTTTCGCTACAACCTATTGGATATTATGGCGCTTTTGAAATTGTGTTACATTCAATTCTCTCACTATGAGGAAATGTGACATTATGGACTATATTCATCTTTTTTCTTTCTCATGGCTTAAGTCTAGAGGAAAAAAAATGTATTTGAATAATTTGTTAAACCATTTTTTATAATTTTCTAGCACCTTGCTAGTTGTTTTTTTTTTTTTTTAATAATAAAATCATTTAATATTTTTTTTGGAACAGCTGCATCAAAAAAAATTATTAATTATATTATTTTAAAAAAAGAAGAAAAAAAAACTTTACTTTTTAATTATAAATCTAAATGTATTCTTTTAGTGATTTACGACATGAATAGATTTACCGATATGACAAGATTAACTTTTTGTCATTTCTGTTGTTGTAGGGTACATAATTATTATTCATATTGACAAAAAAAAAATGTAAATTTTTTATATATATATATATATATATATATATATATATATATATATATATATATATAGTTAATCCTTCATATAATTATTTTTTTTTTTTTATCTTTTTTATTTGGGTAAAGTGCATGCCTTTCAATGTCAGTTAAAGTAATGATATCCAAAGTATAAATACGTAATCCATTAATACTTATTTTTATATTATTTAAGAAGTATTTTATGTTATAGTAATTATGTTATTCTCTTCAATGTGCAGTTAACAGCAAGACAGGTGTCATAGAAATGTAGCCTTGGCATATATGCTTTTAGAAGATGGGACATATGTTTAATGAACTTGAGAAGCGCACGTGCCATATGTTTTGAGAGTGCACGCTGTTTTTAATGTGTGACCATCTATATGTTCTATATTGATAGAGTGAACCGTGCATGTATGTTTTTGAAGAGTGGCACACATGTTTATTGATGCATGTCCATCTAATTATTTAACAGATATTTGCATTTTAATTGTTTATCATTCTATAAAAATTTTGTGTGTAGTTATGTTTTGGTTGTTTAAATTAGATGTTACATGTATAGTTTAATGTTTTGTTATAAATTTTCAAAGTATTGAATGTAACCCAAAACATATGTGCAATTAAGTTTAGCAAAACAAATTTATGTCTAACAATTGTACCAAATCATTATTATTATAATTAAAAAAAAAAAAAAAAAAAAAGGGAACATGTATGCTGTTTGAAAAAATGCTCAGAAAAAATATTAAATTAAGAAAAAATTCTATACAATTTAGAAAATTTAAAGGATTTAAATATGGAAAAAATAGTGAAAAAATGTTTTTACTATTATGCCCTTTTCATTAAATAAAGAATTAATAATACTAAATTCTCATTGGTCAAAGTGGTTCTGTAAATTTGTACAAAACATAGTTCTGCATTGAACGTGACCCTATATATTATAATAAGCATGCACAAGAAATGCTTATATTTAAT
>LBNU01031181.1:177799-197284 GCA_014162995.1 Artemisia annua | reverse complement strand
AAAAAAAAAAAAAAAAAAAAAAAAAAAAAAAAAAAAAAAAAAAAAAAAAAAACAAAAAAAAAAAAACAAAAAAAACAAATAACTAAGCAAAATTCCATCAAACTTTTGTTATTGCTTATAATCCTTAAATAAACAAACTAATTGGTCAGCTATTGTCAAAAACATATAAATGAAACAAATTATTAGCTGAAAAAATTAAATTACATGGTACTCTTCGCCGCATCACGCGAATATCTTGCTAGTGTGTTTATAACAGTGTATCATTATTATTATTATTATTATTATTTTTGAAAAGTAAGCTCATTTACTTCAACCACTAATACATGTACATGTCACTTTAAACATATATAATCGTGCATTCTTTTAGTTATCCAAATTATTTCTTATTTAAGAAATATGTGATTTAATATTTGTAAATTTGCATTTCACCCATTTAAATAAGAAAGCAAACAAGATATGAAATCAAAATATAAAGAGTTGTAGGGAAGGAAAGATTCTGAAGGAACGTGAAGCCGAGTCGGAGTGGACAGAGCCAATAAATGCAAGCCAGCTAGAATAAGCCAAGTGGACTCTACCACGTATTTATTCACACGTGTCACCACAAACACGCCTTTCTATGCTCCTCTCTCTCTCTCGCCGACATTTTCTTATCTCGCCCAATATTTTCAGCAATTTTCAAATCACTTTTAGGTGAATGGATGTCCGGACGAACATTGACAATGGAACTCATTTGCACACTTTCAAATTTTATTAAGACATTCTAATGTACAAGTAATTAAAGTAGCTTATATATAAAGTACAATTGCTTACTACATCCATTAGAGCGTGCCAATAAAATTCAATAATGTGTAAATCATTTCTTTTGACGGAACCTTGCTCATCGAACATTGCTAAAACTTCCTATAATGTCCTCTTACACACACAGCAATATTATATACATATATTTTTTAACTCATTCTCTCTATATATCTAAAACGTCAGTTCTGACACTTGTCAGGATCCTATGAGTGAGAGGATAAGTAGGAGATTTTGTTAGGAGGATTTAACATTTTTCTTGCTCATTTCCATCTATTTAACTTTAACCGGATAAAATAAATGGACATGAATACTTATACGGACGAAAATAAAAAAACATTAACGAGTGTATAAACAGACGTCGGCGAAAATACTCTTAGGAGGATTTTTCTTGCTTTATAAGTGTTGTTTTACTAAGTAAACTGTATTTATAACTATATAATAAAAAGATATGATATATGAACATCAAAAATTAAATGAACATAAAGAAACATTAACGAGTGTATAAACAGACGTCGGCGAAAATAAATGAACAGACGAGATTTTTGTTCATGTTCATTTATTTAACTAAAAGAATACAAAAAGTTGTTCATTTTTATTATTTTATTATTTTTTAGGCATGTTCGTTCATTTAATAAATAATAAATAATAAACATAAACGTACGTTTTATTGAATGGTTCATGAACTGTTCACTGGACGTTTATTTCTGTTGGGTCACTGAAAGTACCCAAGCACATAACGTAACTCCATAAATATTATTTTATTAATTATATTTTAAGAAAGTTATTTTTTTAAATGTTATAGTAATTATGTATATTCTCTTCAATGTGCAGTTAAAAAGCAAGATCAGGTGCTCATAAAAATTGTAGCGTGCATATATGCTTTTAGAAGATGGGCACATATGTTCTAATGAACTTGACGAGAAAGCGCAACGTGCACATATGTTGTTGGAAGAGTGCACGCATGTTTTTTAATGATGTGCACATCTATATGTTCTAATGATTTGATGAGAAAGTGAACCGTGCATGTATGTTTTTGAAAGAGTGCACACATGTTTTTGAATGATGTCCATCTATATTTAACAAGATACATTTGCATTTTAATTGTATTTCATTTTATAACAAATTTTGTGTGTATTAGTTATGTTTTGGTTTGTTATAAATTTAGATGTTACATGTATGTTTATGTTTTTGTTATAAATTTCAAAGATTATTGAATGTAACCCAAAACATATGTGCAATTAACGTTTTAAGCAAAACAAATTTAATGTCTAAACAATTGTAAGCAAAAATCATATGTAAAATTATAATTAAAAAAAAAAAAAAAAAAAAAAAAAAAAAAAAAAGGGAACATGTATGCACCTGTTTGAAAAAATGCAGCCAGAAAAAAAATATCTAAAATTAGAAAAATTCATATAACAATTTAGAAAATTTAAAGGATTTTAAAAAATTATTGAAAAAATCAAGTGGAAGAAAATGTGTTTTACTATTATGCCCTTTTCAATTAAATAAAAAGAATTAATAATACTAAATTCTCATTGGTCCAAAGTGGTTCTGTAAAGTTCTGTACAAAAAAAATAGTTCTGCATTGAACGTGACCCTATATATATATATAAACATGACCAAGAAATGCTTAATTATTTTAACTATTTATAATGCACAAATCTTTTTTTTAGCATTAATTACACTAAAATAGTTGAAAATTAAAAAATATACAACTTTCATATGATGTGTACAATTTATTGATGCATCAACAAATATATCAATTGAGTTATGTACAGTACAATTAATGATACTCTAAAACCCCCTAAATGAAAATTACAATTAGAATAACTCATTGTAGAAACCAAATAAGCTATATATATTGTATGAGTTAGGATCAAATGAGAAGAAAAACTAAAATGAGAAGGATGAGAAGAAACCACAACCACACATTTGAGATGCACCTACAAAAATAGATGCATCTCCCCTTAAATTTCTCCCTCTTATTTGAATTGTGTGGTTGGAAACTTTTCTCACTCTTCTCATTTTATTTTTTCTTCTTACTAGATCCATTCCCTATATTGTATTTATAAATTTTTATAAATTTTATTTAATGAAAATATTTTTTTATATGAGTTTAGGGTTCTAGATTGGTATTTTTATGAAGTTAATTGTGATTAAAGAAGTGTGTACGTTTTTGAAGATATGGCCTAGTTTAGGTGTAGGTGGTTAGTTTGTTAAGCGGTGTCCGTGTTGTTGTTTTGTGTGTATTTAGTGGGAAAGATGTAGATGAATAATGTGTTAAGATCTGTACGCGTTTTGGTTTTATGCGTATTTAGTGGTGAAAGATGCTTGAGATTTAGTGTGTTAAGATGTGCATACATTGTTATTTTATGTGTTTGTGTTTACACATTTGGCGTGACTATCGTAATCGTAGTGTTGTCAAGTCTTGTAAAACGGGCAACGAGTGTGAACGGACTTCAAGGTGAATGTTTTTCTTCATCAAAGGTTGTAACACGCATGTGCCCATTTAATTGTTGTGTATATGCATCGCCTTTTGCGAATGTAAGGAAAATGAAATAGGTTTTTTCACATAAAGCATATACGTTACATTGAACACCTCGAGGGTATTGTTTACTTTTTGAAAAAACATTATCGTTTTTCACATGATCCACATTTACCTCCGTTTTCATGATCTTTATAAAATATCAAACGGCATGTAGTTTTACGCAATTAGGGGTTATTAACTTATTATTGAAGCCTATTTTCAAAATTAAACGTTTGTTTAATATTTTTGAAAAAGCATGGTTCATAACAAGTTAAGGTTGGCATGTATATGATACCCCCAACAAGGATTTTTTGCATCATCAAATCAGCCAAAGGATTAAATAATGGTTTTGTTTAGTGACTCACTTATAAATAACAATACTAAATCAATACAAAATGAAATAATTCAAACATTGCGATTTTACCTCCAAAGTACGTATTTAAAAATCATAGGTTTAATTATGCTGTTGACTAATTCTAATATTAAAATTGATTTCCTGAATTCATTGTGATTTTACAATCCCGAAACTACATTAATTGAGAGATAAAATGCTACTTACCATTGATATTAGTATCTCTTTAATCAAGCATTAAACTCACCAATAAACTTCTCTCTCGCTTCTTAATTGACAATAAAAATAAGAGCAAATAACCTATGTCATGAGACAACATTTTTAATTTGACATTGACACGTAACTCCCAACGAGAATTCTTTAATCTCTTGTTTCAATATTTAATAAATTAGTTAGAGTAATACTTTATAGATTTGAACTCAGAAATGAAAGTGATGAAACACCTAACGAAGTTTAACAAGGCATAAACCTTTTATACAAAAAGGTTATCGTAATAGATATGTTCTCCAAAATGATTATTTTTAACGCAAAGTTTGCTCTCACACACAATTAACAAACCATTAACCATTTAATGTTAGTTAGAGATGGCTTAATATGGTAAAATTAATAAATGTAAACTTTTTCTTTTGTGGTTTTATAATCCAACAAACACTCATTCCTAAAAGTGGAATACACTAAACGAAAATGGAAAATCAATCACGAATGAGAAAAGTTTGTTAGTATTTACTTAATGAAATGATACATATTTCCTTTGCAAAGAAAAAGAAAGAAACTCTTTAAGGAAATGAGAAGCAAAAGCATAAAAGAAAAAGTGAGCAGTAGAACACATGGTGGAAGCTATTAATAAATGTAGAAATGTATTTGTTAACAACTAAATACTTTGCTATAAAAAAATTAAAAAAAATAAAAATAATAATAATAATAATAATAATAATAATAATAATAATAATAATAATAATAATAATAATAATAAATAAATAAATAAATAAAACCTAAACTAACTATAAAATTTACTGATATTAAAGCACAATTAAACAACTAAATACAAATGTCACATTTTTCGCTAACATAACTAATACAAAAGTGTATTGTATTTGTATTTGATATATTCTAGTAAATTGTTAATTCACCAAAATGTGTGAATTGGCGAGAACATCCTTACCTTTGGTGTCTTTTGGCACCAACCATTGTCCACCATACAAGGAATAGCTCTGGCAACTTTACTGGCCAGTGGAGCACCAACTGGAATGAGCACGAGCTGACACACGAACCTTTGACATTTTATCCACCAAATCTCTCCAGTGTTAATGATTTTGTTTGAACTTTATTTATTTTATAAATATGAGTTTCGATAATTAGTTGTTAGCAAAACCCTAACATATAAAATATTTCATTAGATATTTACATATGACTAACTTAGGTGTCGTTTGTTTATTAAGATACTTTAAGTATGAATCTGTATGCGACGAAATACTCTGAATCGAATCAAACAATGTTATTTGTTTTTTTTAAATATTTACATGACTAAAATACAAAAACTAGGTTATAGATCATTAAGAGCTAACAAGATTCGTTTCTTTATTTTGTTGGGCAGGAGATTTAAACCTCTTAACGCATCTAAACAAGGAGAGAAAAACAAACACCTTTAATTATCATAAGCTTTTAATAATTCATATTTATATGCCATTAAAAAGTATTAAATGATTTTGCCCCCGAAACGGTGTTAAAAGAGCTAGAAAGATTACGCGTCTCTTTCTTTTGGGGCTCTACAGATGGTAATAAGAAGCTTGCCTGGGTTAAGTGGCCGAATGTTTTAGCCTCAATTGATAAAGGAGGCTGGGAGTGGGGAGCCTTAAAGCTTTTAACGCTTCTCTTCTTTACAAATGGAGATGGATGGTCTTGACAAATCCGAACGCATTATGGGTAAAGGTTATCAAATATTCATGGTAGTAAAGCAGGCTTGGATTTAAATGGGTGTCAGTCTAATGGTTTATGGTATAGAATTTGGCTCTATAAACTTCATTCTAGTGGTATTATTCCTTCCTGCTCTATTCGTTATAGGGTGGGAGATGGTTCTTTAATCCGTTTTTGGATTGAAACATGGGTTGGCGACTCCCCCCTTCGTGACCATTTCAACAGACTATATCACTTGGAGAACGATAAGGAATGTTTGGTTCGTGATCGTATTTCTAATGGCGCGTGGGTATGGGATTGGCTTAGACCAATCTCTTCTGGTAGATCCCTTTCTGACTTCTCTCGTATGTTAGAAGAGATCGCTTCCGTGGATGTTGACCAAGATAGTGACTCCTGTTTCTGGTCTCTTTCTGATGATGGCATCTTTTCGGTTAGTAGCATTCGGAACCACATTGATGACTTATTGCTCCCTTCCATGTATTCGAGCACTAAGTGGTGTAAGATATTACCTAGAAAGGTAAACATTTTCATGTGGCGTTTATTCTTGGATAAGTTGCCTCATCGCTATAATTTATCTTTTAGAGGTTTAGATATTNTGATGGCATCTTTTCGGTTAGTAGCATTCGGAACCACATTGATGACTTATTGCTCCCTTCCATGTATTCGAGCACTAAGTGGTGTAAGATATTACCTAGAAAGGTAAACATTTTCATGTGGCGTTTATTCTTGGATAAGTTGCCTCATCGCTATAATTTATCTTTTAGAGGTTTAGATATTCAATCGATTGTATGCCCAATTTGTAATGACCATGTAAAGCTTTTGGATCACGTGTTCTTCTCGTGTGATGTAGCTTCAAATGTTTGGAGGCTTATTCACATTTGAAGTGGTTCAAAGATTCCAATTGTAAATTTATCTAGCGTCTGGGTTTCTTGGTTTGTCTCGTGGCACTCTTAGGAGCTTAAGAATCGTGTTTATGTCATGTTCGCTACAACCTGTTGGATCTTATGGCGCTTTGGAATTGTGTTAAATTCAATTCTCTCACTATGAGGAAATGTGACATTATGGACTTTATTCATCTTTTTTCTTTCTCATGGCTTAAGTCTAGAGGAAAGAAATGTATTAGTTGGAATAATTGTTTAAACTCTTCTTTATAATTTTATAGTACATTGCTAATTTTTTATTTTTTTTATTTTTATTTATTTATTTATTTTTTATATGACGTTGTTCCAAAAAAAAAGTCTTAAATGATTTTATTATTTAAAAAAAAAAAAAAAAAAAAAAAAAAAAAAAAGACCTTACTTTTTAATTATAAATCTAAATGTTTTCTTTTAGTGATTTACCACATGAATAGATTTAACGATATGACAAGATTAACTTTTCGTCATTTTCTGGTGTTGTAGGGTACATAATTATTATTCCATATTGACACAATACAAAAGAAAATTCTTCATATAGTTTTTTTCTTTCTTATATATATATATATATATATATATATATATATATATATATATATATATATATATATATATATATATATATTAACTTGACCAAGAAATGCTTAATTATTTTAATTATTTATAATGCATAAATCTTTTTTTTTTAGCATTAATTACACTAAAATAGTTGAAAATTAAAAAATACGAGTCGTTCAGACCCGGGCGATACCCCGAGCTTTATATGATGGTATTATATATTTAAATTGTTATTGTTCAGCACTAATTTTCGTCATTTTGATCATGGTTGGATTTTTTGTTGGTTAATAAGTTTTTATTTTGTCATTTTTAATTGAGGTTGAGTGGAACACTCAAAATAGTATTTAATCTCGTGCGTTGCACACAGTTTTGGTTTGTTTTGGTTATGTGTTTTTGTTGACGTTGTACGTTTCTAATTGTTGATTGCGTAATAAGCTTAAACGCATACTGCTCTATCAAAATATTGATAGCCCGTGCGATGCACACGGGCTTTCTAGAAGCTGTCAAAGTATAGTTATTTTGGTTTATTTTTGTCGTTTTAGATTTTAGTTGTCATGGTATCACAAATGTGTTAACCTTTAAACGTTTTTAATAGGCTTTTCTTTGTTGCTTTAGGGTTGCATTTTAGTTTTTATATCTTAATAGTCATGAAAGCCCGTGCGATGCACACGGGCTGTATAGAAGTTTTCAAAGTTTAATATCCGTCATTTATTTTCGTCATTTTATATTCGGGACGTATTTTTGTCATTATATATATAAGTTGTCATGGTAGCATACATTTTGTAAGCATGATACGCATTTAAAATAGTTTATTGACATGTAATCTTTTAAGATGTATTTTTTACGTAATATTTTTTGTCTATTTATTTTGGTATTGATTCTATCGTCTTTTATTGGAACTAACTAATATTAATACATTGGGCTAAGTTATAAATATTTCTTATGATAGTCAACAATGCCCGTGCGATGCACATGGGTTGTATAGAAGTTTTCATAGATTTAAAATACGTGCGATGCACATGGGCTGTATAGAAATTATCATAGCGTAATATTTGGCATTTATTTTCGTCATTTTATATTTAAGTTGTCATGGTGTCACACATTTGCTAAGCTTTATACGTATTTAAAATACTTTATTGAGTTGCACATGGGCTGTATATAAGTTTTATATTGTAATCTTCGGAACTTATTTTCGTCATTATATATCTAAGTTGTGATGGTATCACATTTCTAAGCATGACACACATTTTAAATAGTTTATTGACATATAATTTTTTAATGTGTATAAGTTGCATAAATTATTTTAAATATAAGCGATGACATTAATGTTAGAGACACTTTATATTCATCACCGTGCGATGCACACAGGTTTGGACTGCCTCAGGACCCATGCGATGCACACTGGTTGGATCTAATTGTTTTTTTCGTAATGTTCGGGACTAATTTTCGGTTCATGTTTGAAACTCTCATTTTTTTATGAAAGACGGACTTCGTTGTTCAAATAAATTACATTATTAAAAGCGAACTATAAAACGAATTTACTTTTTAACAAAACTATAAAAACATAAAACATTAAAGTAATTAGTATATTCAAGAGTATGAATTATAATTCGTATAATAAATTATAATTCGTATAGTAAAATATTGCATGTTTAATTTGTAACGTACTATTAATATGAATGCTAAGTATTCATCTATATTGACACCGGTGGCCGTGGCGTTATTCTTGTTGTTGTTCTTCTTGTTGTTGTCTTTGTCGTTGTTGTTCATTGACATTTTGCATGTTTTGTTCTTGATACAATTTTCGTGACTTTTCGATCACTTTCTTTAATGTGAAGAGGTTTTTTTTTGCAAAATGTTATATTTAAATGAGGCTTTTGATACGTAATCTTTTAATATGAGTAAGTTACATAAATTATTTTTTAATTAATGCCTTATTACAACATTTTTCCATAAACTATAATATCAAATTTGGCGCATTCATTAGTAACTCATTCTAAGTATTTATAGTATGACGACATGAATCACATGATCTCAAACTCAAATGAATAATGTTTACCTCGTGATAGGTGTAGGATAACATTTGAAATACAATTTTCTTCTCCTTTATATACTTCTTCGGTTTAGAAGATTCTCATTGTTATGATGATAGTGTGAAGATATTTTTATTATATACTACCATTTTCAATATGTAACATCGACATAATTTGCACAGTAGTCATATCAAATATCAAATTCACGCAATATTCCAAGACGTTTAATTAAGAAGTGACATTAACACAACGTAAGACAAAAAACTACATTAAGAGCAAAATATTAAAATGCACCAACAAAGTGTAGTAATAATTATTGACTAAAAATTGAATCCTCGTCACATTATTTTCAATAAACTTACTTGCTAACGAATCAATAGCATTAGCCCGTTTATCGGTATTACATGAAGTAAAATATTGCATGTTTAATTTGTAACGTACTATTAATATGAATGCTAAGTAATCATCCCACCGGTGGCTGTAGCGTTGTTCTTGTTGTTGTTGTTGTTGTTGTTGTTGTTGTTGTTGTTGTCGTCTTTGTCGTTGTTGTTCATTGGCCTTTTGCATGTTTTGTTCTTGATACAATTTTTGTGACCTCTCGATCTCTTTCTTTAATGCTTTTTGACGCGCTACAAAAAACAATTAGATATAGTTGATCGTTAGTAACTTAAATACAGTTAATCAATATATTGCATTTTCGATCAAAGCAAAAATGTTCGTGCATGTTCCACTTAATTGATAAGACAACGATGTGTAGGATCTCTTAAACCATTAGAGAAGATGATGTTACNTGATACAATTTTTGTGACCTCTCGATCTCTTTCTTTAATGCTTTTTGACGCGCTACAAAAAACAATTAGATATAGTTGATCGTTAGTAACTTAAATACAGTTAATCAATATATTGCATTTTCGATCAAAGCAAAAATGTTCGTGCATGTTCCACTTAATTGATAAGACAACGATGTGTAGGATCTCTTAAACCATTAGAGAAGATGATGTTACTACTAAACCTCCTAAGCACCATCTTTATGTCCTACTAATCTGTTAGGGGGTGCTTGGTAGGATGTTTTAGGGGGTGAGTAAAGGTAATGGTAATGAAAAAGGATGGTTGGGTGCTATATAATGCGATCATCCATTGCTTGAAAGTGGGTAATGACCCATTGCACTACAAATTGGGGGTTAAGATATTCATTACCCTTTGCATTTCTTAGTATACCCTTTGCATTACCCTCTTCCATTCCCTTAATTGAACCAAGCACACCTTTAGTGTGTTTATAACAGTGTATCACTAATTTTTTTTTTTTTTTTTTTTTTTTTTTTTTTTTTTTTTTTTTTTTTTTTTGGAAAACCAAGTTCATTTTACTTAAACCACTAATACATGTACATGTCACTTTAAACATATGATTGTGCATTCTTTTAGCTATCCAAATTATTTCTTATTTAAGAAATATGTGATTAATATTTGTAAATTTGCATTTCACCCATTTAAATAAGAAAACAAACAAGATATGAAATGAAAAAAATAAAGGGTTGTAGGGAAGGAAAGATTCTGAAGGAACGTGAAGCCGAGTCGGAGTGGACAGAGCCAATAAATGCAAGCCAGCTAGAATAAGCCAAGTGGACTCTACCACGTATTTATTCACACGTGTCACCATGAACACGCCTTTCTATGCTCCTCTCTCTCTCTCGCCGACATTTTCTCATCTCGCCCAATATTTTCAGCAGTTTTCAACTTTTTTAATCACTTTTACAGTTTTACGTTAATGGATGTACCGTGTACGGACGAACATCGACTACTTCGCACACTTTCAAATTTTATTAAGACATTATAATATACAAAGGGTTAAAATAGATTATATTTAAAGTACAACTACTTACTGCATCCATTAGAGAGTGACAATAAAATTCAAGAATGTGCAAATTATTTCCTTTGGCGGAACCTTGCTCATTTCCGTCTATTTAACTTTGGTCATGTTTGGCAACAAAGCGGTAAGGAAGCATTTAGGAGCGACAAACGGTAAGCAGTAAGCATTTAGATGAAGAGCTTGTTTGGCAACATCTCTAATAGCGGTTGAAACTATCCTAACCGCTCCAAAATGAAATGATTCTTGAATAAGCTTTCCAGAATTGCTCCAAGCGTTTAGGTACTGAAATTACATATATACTTTAATGTGTATGTGACCTTTTTCGTAATTTTACACTTTATAATTACTGCTACAGCTACGTTACCAAACATGTTTTTTAAATAAACAACTACTGCTTACTGCTACTTCCAACTGCTTACTGCTTACTGCTACTGCTACGTGTCGCCAAACATAGCCTTTAACTGGATAAAATAAATGGGAAAATGATTAGAGACCTAATTATGTGACTACTTTTGTGCCTAAATGGATGTGTCAATTATTTAGTGGGTTGTGAAATTGTGGGTCTATGTGCTGTCACCAATAGAATGTTGGCACGTAGGTTTAGGCATATAATTAGGCATACCAATCAATGCTCAAATAAATGAACATGAACACTTACATGAACGAATTTTCTTATTTATTTTCATTATTAACAATTAAGGTCATTCATACGAACATAAATAAATGTATAAAAATAAACATAAACTATTCAAAAAAAAAGAAAAATTTTGAACATCGAACTTTATAGAAGAAAAAAGGTCTAACAAAAAACTAGACAAATACAAATACACAGAGTTTTGAAGCCACTCAACTCAACTAATACAAAATTCTGGCTTTCGATACTTTAACCAGTTAAAATAATGCAAAATAATATTATCAACGAAGTCTCTTTTCCGCGTCTTTCCTGAATAAAAAACGACTGAATTTTGATATCTCCATAGGAACCAACACGTCGAAACACCTATAACCACGAGATTGACTTTACGAGTTCGAACATTAGCATTATGATCACACCAATCTAGCCATTCGGATAAATCATTCATATCCATCGTAGAAACTTGGCACCAATTATATACCCTCGACCAAACCTCCCTTGCTAACGTACGCGTGAATAGAACATGAAATATCGATTTCATTGAAATACCGCATACATGACACATAATAGATGCGATTTCGATCCCTTTGCGGGATAAATTATAACACGTTGGCAGCTTGTCTAATCTAGCTCACCACATAAATATGTTTACTTTCTCGGGCGATGAAGAGCATTATCTAGTGGCTATATTTGAACCCAACAAAGTCTGGGTATCAATATCCCACCAAAGCTTATCTTGACCTTCATGGAGAGCTACATTCAAGACCGCTTCAGTAAGCAATTGTAGTTGTTGATGCTCAGCTCTCCCTCTAACATCACGACGCCAGTCCCACCACCAATGACAAATAATCCACCGATGCCGAACCAAACAATTTGATCATTTTCTAGCCTGAAAAGACGAGGGAAGCGAGTAGACAAGGGTTGATCATCTAACCAAATGTCCTTCCAGAACCGCACCTTGTCACCACTAACAAGATTGTACTGCAACGTATGATGAGCTAATATATGTTTGTCGTGCAAATAGTTTACCAATCCAATAATACGAGCCCAAGTACCTGTTTTCAACCAACTAACCTCCTTGCTATCCGACCCACCGTATTCTCTATGTATAGCTTTTATGACATTACACCATAAAGCTCTATCTTCATTAGAAAACGTCATCTTCATTTTTGTAACGCTAAATTAAACGACGCAAAACTACTAATACCCAAACCACCTATTTCCTTCTCGGCAATAACCTTCACCCACACCACCCATGTTAGCGTTTTCTTGTCCTCCTGACTACCCCAAATAAATTTAACACACATTCCGGGACTCGAAACAAGGACTTATAATAAATACCCAAACTCCCGCAACTTAACCGATCACCTACAGAAAGCATGTTTACCTTCCATCTAGAAAGGCGATCTTTAAACCTTTGAACAATACTATCCCACTGCCCTTTAGATGCCATGCTCGCCCTAATCGTGATTCCTAGATAATTGAATGGCAAGTAGCCCGCTGCACAACCAGTGGAGACTGCCATATTTGTGATCTCGTCTACCGACACTCGCACCCCATACATGTTTGACTTTCCGTTATTGATCTTCAAACTTGATGAATTATAAAATTCGTGCAACACTTTAGGATGCCACCAACATCACTAGCTGTCCGTTCAATTAGAAACACGATATCATCTGCATAGAACAAATCTGAAACCTTTAATCTATTAACACCAACGGATGCCCCTGAAATTTTGTTATCTTCTATCACCTTTTGAATTGCTAAATGTAACCCTTCAATTGCTTTATAAACTATTCAAAATACTGCTTTTTATAAATGTTGTTCTTGCTAAGTAAACTATATTTATAACTATATAACAAAAAAAAATGATATATAAACATAAAGAAACATTAAAGAGAGTATAAACGGACGTCGATGAACATAAATGAATTGATAAGACTTTTGTTATGTCCGTTTATTTAACTAAACGAATAAAAAAAGTTGTTCAGGTTTTTTTTTTTTTTTTTTTTTTTTTTTTTTTTATGATTCCCTTAATTTAAATTGCGCTGCACACCAACTTTTGCAATTGGTTAAAATGAGAAATTCTTAAAATCCTAACTAACTCCATGGAACAACTCAAACTAAAAGAGGCATGCCTAAAAAAAATCGATGTAATGATATACTAGTCAAAAAATATTTGGGTTAATGTTTTTTAAGAATGCTATCATTACTTGTCATAAATCTTCGGTCTGCTGCTAACAAACTTTTTTGCTTCCATTTTCTATAACTTTCAAATTCGTCACCTGGTATATTTTCAAACCATCTGTACCCTGGGGGCCCGATAAAAAGGAGTCTAATAATGAAGGGGTAAAATACACCCAAGTGATGATTTTTTAAGTTTAATATATGAATTTGCGAAAGAAAAAAGTTTGTTATCCATAGAATTTTGACAATTAACATTATTTTAAATCATTAGCACAAAAAAAATATTATGCCTCCATACTTTACTAACATACCATTAGTTATTTTATTTTTAACTTACTTTATTAAAATAAACACAATTAAAGACCCTTTCATATAAAGATTGATTAATTGATTGCTTGGTAAAAGACGGTTTATCAAGGTACGTTTATTCGCCATTCTTATTTTCAACCACTCAACTTTAGTACGTGACTAACTAAATATTTATCTTTCACTAACTGCCTACTCCATTATACTATCATTCTGTCTGCAAAATTATTGTCACTAGACAAGCGATTCTACATTTTAATGGACAACTGGTACCACTATAATTTTCAACCATTAAGTAGCACTATTACTCACTGAAACTTTTTTTATTTGTTAAAATGAGAAGTTAACAAACTTATTTTAAGACATCCAAACAAAAGATTGTAGAAAAATTTTAAGCGAGAGTATTGTTTTTCATGGAAAAGGTAATATACTATACAATACATTAAGGTTTGTTTTGATATGTATCACTGCACACATACATAATCTAATTTTTCTACTTGATTTTTATCATATGATCACCGGGCTTCCAAAAATCGCGAGCATAAACTCATTCATCCGTACTCACAATCGTAGTTTTAAATAGCAACTGTCATAGTAGGTCCTTATAGTTTAAACATTAATTAGTCTGTCGAGAACCAGCTTGTATTTAAACCATCATCACCATAAAATTGTCATAATCTAAAATATGATCTAGGGACACAACCAGCAAGCCTTTCAAATGAGATGTAGATTAGAGGGACACTAATCAACAAGGCCTAAAATAAAAACAACCAAACGCTGCGACCTAACTTTATGACTTTACATTTGAAATCGTACAAGTCATTAAAGCTTAGGCAGCCTTTAGCTTGTTTATTAGGCCCATCCAAACATTTTCCCTTTCAAAATATGCTGTAGATAGAATAGTGAAATTTTTTTAAAATTTTGATTCTGCAATTTCAAAATGACGAATTAAAATGAACTAAATGTTGTTTGACCGCTTGAGAGTATGCTAACCACACATATAAGGGTGTATCGAGCTGTTAACTAGAAAATTACGGATCATATTGATCGCTATTCGAGCATTTGGTTAGTCCAAAATATGTAACCCAAACTCGATCGGCACGTAAGATAAGACAAAAACCAAATGCTTAAAAAGGCCACACGCGCAATAACGTGATCTTTCTGAGAATAAAATACTTGATAATGTTCTTATGTCACAAGGTCAAATACCATAATAAACTTAAACTGATAAATCATTATTTATTATTTAAGGTTTGAATTCAGATCATCTCTTCTAGATTCTAGTCTTATTGACATCCAAATCTCAAAGTACTAATCTTTACTTTTAATTAACATTGGAATTGGTTAAAACACGCTAAAGATTCAGACTTCAAATTTGTGTACTGTAATTAGTAAAAAAAATAAGAGCGTGTCAATTTGTTTCAAAATAAAAAAAATTAACTAATTTTAACTATATTTGTAAAAAATTCTGGGCACATTTAAACCCCTCCTTTTTCGAAAATGGGCATATTTAACCCATAAAAATTAAATGAATACTAACGAAGCACATTATTTCGTCTGAATTGTAGAACATTATAATCGTTTGTTAAAAAAAACTTATATATATATATTTAATTTTTTAAATATAAAGAGTATTACGGTTAAGGAGTTTATTTCGTCTTTTGCTGTCTTTTATAAGCGATTTGTATAACATGTGCACCAATTTGCCCGCTGCCCGGTTCTACGTGCCCATTCAGCCGTGCCCGTGCCCCCCGCCGCCCGGGTTTTGCCACCTCTAAAAAAAAAGTAAATTACGATAACTAAAATGCCAATTCTACGTGTGCATTAAAGGCGGTATATAGATCTGTAACGAAATAAAACGGTCCAGGTGAACAGTTCATGAACTATCCGATAAAACGTTCTTTATGGTTTTGCTATTTATAAATGAGCATGAAATAGCCTAGAACGACGGAGAATAAAAAATCTAGAACGGGCACGGGCCAAATGGGCACATGTTATACAAATCGCTTTATAAAAAGACACAAAATGACGAAATAAATTCCTTAACCGTAATACATCTTTTATATTTAAAAAATTAAATATAATATATATAAGTTTTTCTTAAAAAACGATTATAATGTTCTACAATTAAGAGAAAATATGTGCTCGTTAGTATTCATTTAATTTTTTAATGGGTTAAATATGCCCATTTCGGAAAAAGGAGGGGTTAAATGTGCCCAAATTTTTTACAAAATAATAGTTAAAATTAGTAAATTTTTTTTATTTTGAAAACAAATTGACACCTCTATTTTTTTTACTAACTTAAAAGTACACAAATTTGAAGTCTGAATTCTTTTAGCGTGTTTTAACCATTCAATTAAATTAAAAGTAAAGATAGTAGCTTTGAGATTTGGATGCAATAAGACTAGAAGTCTAGAAGAGATGAATCTGAATTCAAACCTTAAATAAATAAATAAATGATTTATCTAGTTTAGTTTATTATGGATTTTGACTTGTGACATAAGAACATTATCAAAAGTATTTTATTCTCAGAAGATCACGTTATTGCGCGTGTGCCTTTTAGCATTTGGTTTTGTTTATCTACGTGCGATCGAGTTTGGTTAACTATTTTTGACTAACCAAATGCTAGAAGTAGCATGCAATATGAGTCGTAAAATTTTCTAGTTAAAAGTCGATACACCTTAATTGTGTGGTTAGCATACTCTCAAGCGGTCCAAACAACATTTAGTTCATTTTTTAATTGATCATTTTGAAATTGCTAGAATCAAAATTTTAAAATTTTCACCATATTCTATCTACAGCATATTTGAAAGGGAAAATGTTTGATGGGCCTAATAAACAAGCCTAAAGGTGGACCTAATGCTTTAATGACTTGTACATTTATCAAATGTACAAGTCATTAAAGCATTAGGTCCACCTTTAGGCTTGTTTATTAGGTCCCTCTATCACATCTCATTTGAAAGCTTGCTGGTTGTGTCCCTAGATCATATTTTAGATTATGACAAGTTTTATGGTGATATGGTTTTAAATACAAGCTGGTTCTCACAGACTAATTAATGTTTAAACTATAAGGACTACTATAACAGTTGCTATTTAAAAAACTACGAGTTGTGAGTACGGATGAATGAGTTTATGCTCGCGATTTTTGGAAGCCGGTGATCATATGATAAAAATCAAGTAGAAAAATTAGATTATGTATTGTGTGCAGTGATACATATCAAAACAAACGCTTAATGTATATAGTATAGCTTTACCTTTCTCATGAAAAAAAATACTCCGTCTGCCTTAAAATTATTTTCTATATTTCTTGTTTGGATGTCTTAAAATAGTTTGTTAACTTCTCATTTTAACAAATAAAAAAAGTTTTCAGTGAGTGAATATGCTATTTAATTGGTTGAAAATTATAGTGGTCCAGTTGTCATTAAAATGTATGATCCTTGTCTAGTGACAATAATTTTGAGACAGATGATAGTATAATGCGAGTAGCAGTTAGTGAAAGATAAATATATTAGTTAGTAAAGTACTAAAGTGTGATTGGTTGAAAATAAGAAATGGCGAATAACGTACTTGATAAACCTCTTTTACCAAGCAATCCAATTAATCAATCTTTTATATGAAAGGGTCTTAATTTGTTTCTTTTAATAAAGTTTAAGTTAAAAAAAATAAAAATAACTAATGGTGATGTTAGTAAAGTTATGGAGTGCATATATTTTTGTGCTAATGTATTTAAAATATGTTAATTGTCAAAATTCTAGATAACAAACTTTTTTTCTTTCGCAAATTCATATATTAAACTTTAAAAAATCATCACTTTGGTGTATTTTACCCTTCAATTTATTAAGACTCCTTTTATCGGGCAGGGGTAAAATGGTTTGAAAATATACCAGAGTGACGAAATTTGAAAGTTTAGAACATGGAAAAAAAAAGTTTGTTACACAGACCCAAGATTTATGACAAGTAAGATACATTTTAAATACATTAACCCAAATATTTTTTGACTAGTAATATCATTACATCGAATTTTTTTTAGGCATGCCTCTTTTAGTTTGAGTTGTTCCATGGAAGTTAGTTAGGATGTTTAAAATTTCTCATTTTAACCATGCAAAAGTTGTGTGCACGCAATTTAAATTTAAGGAATCATAATTGACAAAAAAGTTCTATTGTGTTTGACACATCTTCCATATTGAAACATACAACCAAACAAACTATATATGTAAGATGAGACATTGTAATAGCAAAGCCATCTAACAAGTATTTGTTACCAAATAAGTCATCTAAATGATTCAACACAGTCACATGCATATACAACATTTCGATCTAGTCTAACTTGACTGAATATTGTACGATACTTAAAAATGAAAACAAAATTTTGAATTCTAATAAGTAAACATAAAACACATAAAATCAATTGTGTACAAAACATATACATATATCATATATGCATGTGAATGTGAATGTAGTATGCATACAATATATATAGTGGTAGTTTTGTTAAGATGTACTATATCATCACAGAGTATGGATCTAGTGAGAAGAATTAATGAAATGAGAAGAGTGAGAAAAAATTATAGTCACATATTTCAAATAAGGAAAGAGAAATAATATGAGATGTATCTATTTTTCATGAGTGCATCTAATATTTGTGGTTGCAGTTTCTTCTCATTCTTCTTTATCTTAATTATATTTCTCATTTGATCCTAAGTCTATCATCACAACCAAAAATCAAAAAACGAAAAAGAAAAAAAAAATAGAAAAAAACTAATTATGACTAGAATATAGCATAAGGCAACATTATACCATGGCATATCATCATAAGGGTGATCACGGTCCAATTAGGCAAGATTTGGCAAGTTTTTTCGGGTTTTTGTCGGTCCGGACCGGACCGAGGACCGAATTAGCCAAAAAGCTTAGACCGAGGACCGGACCGAATGTGGTCGGTCCGGTCCGGTCCATCCGGTCCGTTTGCTCAGCCCTATATCATCATGATTCATGAACAATAGAACAGAGGACCATTGCGATTTATAGCACTATACTATTCTCAAAGGATGTTATAGAGTTTAAACGAAGCTAAACTTAATTTAATATGTTAATTAAAGAAAGTTTAAATAGCAAATAATAATAATAATAATAATAATAATAATAATAATAATAATAATAATAATAATAATAATAATTTTTTTTGAAAGGCAATAATAATAATAATAATAATAATAATAATAATAATAATAATAATAATAATAATAATAATAATAATAATAATAATAATAATGATAAGTAGTAGTATTCTTATTTTAATAGAATGCTATCTTAACTTAAATATTTAACTTTAAAAATCTGTAAAAAGATTAAATATTTAAAAGTTTTGCTAACTATAATATTTTATAAAATAAAACTA
>LBNU01031181.1:134203-168321 GCA_014162995.1 Artemisia annua | reverse complement strand
GGTGTTGGGCATCCGAAACGATTGTATCGCTCGGGCATCCGAAGTGATTGTTTTCACTCGAGCGTCCAAGTAATTTTGGGCATCCGAAACGATTACATCGCTCGGGCATCCGAAGTGATTTATTTCACTCGAGCATGTTTAGTCTCCGGTGAGGGCCAGTCACCGGAGGGTTTTTCGTATACGCTTATTGCTCTACTTTCTAGAATGTGTTTGGGAATTGTTTGCATCTGAAAATTGCTTCCCTCGGCTTGCCGGGGCAGCTACATTAATTAACTGAAATATGTAACATACAATAATAGACTAGGAATTCAAATGATAACAATCTTTATAAGAAACAGTTCCGGAGGTTCATTGCGTGCCATTTGCCAGGGACGTCCCTTTCCTCCGTTGTTTGCAACTTATATGAACCGTTGTCATACGCTTCCGTCACTCGGTACGGACCTTCCCAATTAGGTCCCAGCTTCCCAAGGTTTTCTTGCCTGCTCGCCTCGTTCTTTCGGTACACAAAATCACCAACCTTGAAGTTCATAGGCCTTACTCTTTTGTTGTAGTACTGCTCGACTTTGGTTTTGTATTTGGCCTCTTGAATCGCAGCAGCTTCCCTTCTTTCTTGCAGGAGGTCAAGATTTAGGCGTTGCTCCTCCTCATTTCTGTCCGGGTCGAACCTCAACGTTCTGTGTGTGGGCATTCCAATCTCGGCCGGTATGACCGCCTCGCTACCGTATGTCAGGCTAAACGGTGTTTCCCCGTTGCTTGTTTTGATGGAGGTTCGATGTGCCCATAGAATGTTAGGCAATTCGTCTACCCATCCGGATCTCTCCCTTCCTAACCTCGTTTTTAACCCTGTTAGTAAACTCTTGTTAGCTCGCTCGACCAAACCGTTAGCTTGAGGATGGGCCACAGCTGTGTTGATCTGCTAAATCTTTAACTTCTCACACCAATTTTTGAACGGGTCTTTCACGAAGTTTGTACCATTATCCGTGACTATGATCCCTGGTAAGCCATACCTACATGCAACGTTTTCCCATACAAACTTGATAACTTCCTTCCCTGTTGTCTTGGCTAGCGGTTTGGCTTCGATCCATTTTGTGAAATAATCTATCGCTACGATAAGGAATTTGACCCTGCCGGGAGCTTCAGGGAAAGGTCCTAGCACATCCATTCCCCACTGATAGAAAGGCCACGGGGCCGTGACGGAAGTGAGGAGGGTTTTTGGTAGCTTGGGAACCGGGGAGTGGATCTGGCATGAATCACACTTTCGTATTTCTTCTCTTGCGTCTCGGTGCATCGTGGGCCAATAGTACCCTTGTCTCATCAGTTTGGCCACCACCGACCTTGGTCCGGCATGCATTCCGCAGATTCCCTCATGTACTTCCCGGATGACATAATTGGCTTGCAACGGGCCCACACATCGCAACATGGGCCCCAAGTATGATTTCTTAAAAAGGACACCATCGTCCATGAAGTAATGGGGAATTTTCATTCGGAGGTTTCTGGCTTCGTTTTGATCACTCGGCCATACCCCTTCGGATAAACATTTCATGATGGGCGTCATCCAATTGTCTTGCTCTTCTTCCACAATGGTATTTACTTCTTCATCTTCCGTCGAGGGTTTCGACAATACTTCGACCAGGACTTCCTTAGTGAGGTGACCGAATGCTACCGATGCCAGCTTACTCAGCACGTCGGCCTTTTGGTTGTGTGCCCTCGGAATGTTACGGATTTGGAATTCTTCGAAGTACTTCATGTATTGCTTTGCTTTGGCCAGGTACTTTATCATCTTTTCTCCTTTCGCTACGAACTCGCCATTAATCTGACTTGCCACCAGTTTGGAGTCCACCCTTACATCCAGCTTCTTAACTTTCATTCGTTCGGCTATTCTCAGACCTGCCAGAAGCGCTTCGTACTCTGCCATGTTATTGGTGCTTGCGAAGTTCAGCCGAAGGGCATACGTGTGCTCCGTCTTCTCGGGGCTTATCAAGACTAAACCAGCCCCTGAACCTGATTTGCTCGAAGCCCCATCGGTGTATAGGATCCAAACATCCGAAGTGGTCAGCCCAAATATCTCCTTCTTCCCCCCTTTCTCATTCCCCGTGTTGTTGTCAACCGATACTTCTGTCAAGAAATCTGCCAACACTTGTCCTTTAACTGCGTTACGAGGGAGATACGTGATATTGTACGCACCTAATTCGACTGCATATTTTGCTAGTTTCCCTGAAGCTTCTGGTTTGTTCAGTACCTGGCTAATGGGCTGATCTGTGATGATTTTCACGGGGTGTGCTTCGAAATATCTTCTCAACCTTCGCGAGGCGTGCAGTAGGCACAACGCCAACTTCACTAGGGGAGCATACCGCCGCTCGGCCTCATTGAGGGTCCGGCTAACGTAATGCACGGGTAGTTGCCTCTGCTCCCTTTCTACCAACAGTACGGCGCTGACGGCACCTAAGGATGCCGCCAGGTAGATATACAGGGTCTCCTTCGGTTTTGGTGTAGATAATGTGGGGAGTTCAAGGATTAACTTCTTCATTTTTTGAAAAGCTTGCTCTGCCTTTTCATTCCATTTGTATTCATCCTTGTTTTCCTTGGTGATGTTTTTAAGGGTTTCGAAGAAAGGGAGTGACTTTTCTGCCGAGCGGGATAGAAAGCGGTTGAGAGCCGCTAGCTTTCCACTGAGGCTTTGCATGTCCCGGAGTGTTTCCGGGGACTTCATATCTGCTATTGCTTTGGTTTTCCTCGGGTTCGCCCTTATTCCTTCTGAAGTAATCATATAACCCAAAAATTTGCCTTCCTCGACTCCAAATGAACACTTTCTCGGGTTTAGCTTCATGTTTATTCTTCGCAGGTTATCGAAGGTCTCAGCTATATCGGCCAACATTCCCGTTTCCGTCCTACTCTTAATGACCATGTCATCCACGTAAGCTTCTAGATTTCTTCCGATTTGCGATCGGAAGGCCGAGTCGACCAACCGCTGATAGGTGGCGCCTGCGTTTTTCAAACCGAAAGGCATTTTGACGTAGCAGTATGTCCCTTGCTCCGTGTAAAATGCCGTTTTCTCTTCATCTTCTGGTGCCATTTGAACTTGGTGATATCCTTTATATGCGTCAAGGAAACACTTGTATTTGAAGCCCATTACTGATTCTATCTTCCAATCTATTTCGGGCAACGGGTAATAGTCCTTCGGACATGATGAGTTAAGATTTTTAAAATCGATGCACATCCTCCAGCTCCCGTCACCTTTTTTTACCAGTACTGGGTTGGATATCCACGTTGGGTATCGAACGGGTCGAACTATGCCAGCTTTTACCCACTCTTCCACTTCCCGGGTCACCACCTGATTTTTCTCTTGCGAAAAATTACGTCTCTTTTGTGCTACGGGCGTATCGGCCGTATTAACATTGAGGTTATGCTGTATCAAACGCCTAGGTATACCCGTCATGTCTACCGGCTGCCAAGCGAACACGTCCATATTTCTCCGCAACAGCTCTACCAGACTCCTTCGATGTTCCGCGGAGAAACCACCTCCAATGGTAACCAGCTGATCAGGAAAAGCCGGGTTTATCAACACTTCTTCCGTCGCACTTTCCCCATGATTATTCGGCTCACCAGTCTCAAACTTGTCCTCCTCATACCCCTCGTCTTGAGGAAAACACTCCTCTTCGAGCCTTCTGCATTCGGATATGACCGTTGGTCGGGAGATCAATGTAGCAATACCCTTTGGTGTTGGGAACTTCATCATAGAATGGACAGTTGAGGGGATAGCTTTCAGTTCTTTGAGCCCTGATCTGCCTAGTATGATATTGTAAGGGGAAGGTGAGCTTACCACCGAAAATTTCATTCTCGCCCATCGGAAACATTTATTATCCCCGAAGCATACGTCTAGTTCGATTTTTCCCAACGGCTTCACCACTTCCCCGGCGAAGCCTACGAGTGGAGCATTTGACTTCTTCAATCGAGCTCGGATGGTAGGACACAAGTTGTTGAAGCAGTGTTCATACATGATTTCCACCGACGCCCCTTCATCCACGAAAATTCTCCGTACAAGATATCCCTCGACCTCAGCCTCCACAATCAAAGGGTCGTCCGTCAAGTCATCTGCTAGCATTGGAGGAAAAGTGATGGGCACGTTCATCCAAGCTTCCGTTGGCTCCCTACATTTTCTCTTTCCGCTGGTAACCTGTCCTATCATATTGATCACCCTTCCTCTGCCCGGGTGATTTCCCTTTCGCTATTCTCCCCCCCTTTGTCTTACATTTTGCAACAAATGGTCCAACTTTCCCGATTCTAGGGCCAATTCCAACTGCCTCTTCAGCTGGAAGCAATCGTTTGTCAAATGACCTTTCTCGCCGTGATAGTCGCAAAACTTGTCCATGTTCTCCCTGCTTGGCTTCCCCACCAAGGGTGGAGGAGGAGGGAGGCGCAACTGATGCTCCGTGGCCAGTATTTCTTTGGGCTGTTTTACAAGGGCCGCTAGGGTGGGTCGGTTATCATTTCTTGGAGCTTCACCTCGGCGGAAGTTGTTCCGGTAGTTGCTGTCATTCCTTGGGCTCACGTATGGTGCGTACGAGTCTCTGTTCCGAAAATCACTTCTCCTGTCACCTTTTCTTTTGTCCGAGTAAGACCCACGAAATCTGTCAGGCCGTGGGGGGAAACCTTGCCTCCTATTTTGATCGAAGGCTTCTCCCTTTGGCGGTTCAGTGCTCTTGTATACCTCTTCGGAGCGGACGAAATCATCCACCCTAACCATCATTTCCTTCACAGTTCTAGGAATGATTTCCGAGAAGCGCTTGGCTAGCTCGGGGCATTTGTGAGCGTTCATAAAGGAGGAGATGCGCATAACCTCGGGAACTCCCGGTATATAACTAGCTTCGTCTGTCCACCGTTCTTTGAAATCAAGGAGTGTTTCGTTTGCCCGTCGGACTATTCGCGTAATCTCGGTCGGGTCTCTAACTCCCTTTTGCCGAAGGGAAAATCTAGTGACGAACTGCTCCCTGAGGTCTTCCCAACTATCTATGCTCCCCGGGTCTAGGCGGCTGAACCATCCCTGGGCGGGTCCGTCCAGTGTTTGCTGAAACATGCGGCACCACACCGGCATTGGCCATTCCCCTTGCTGTCCGGCTCCAGCAAACCGAGTGAGATGGTCATCCGGATCGGTAGACCCGTCATACAGTCGGAGAGTATTCGGTAAAGTGTACTTCTGCCCGGAGTATTGAACTATTCTTTGGGTGAAGGGGGATCGAAGGGTTTCCTTGTATGGTTTGTGCAGGTCCTCGACTGGTTTCTCAACGGCCTTGCCTTTACCTCGCGTATCGCTTTCGTCTCCAAAGTCTAGGCGGATGGGTTTCAAAACTGATCCGCCGAGAGCATTGTGTTCTTTGATTAAGTCCTTCAGGATCGTGACCTGGCCCAGGATCAGGTCTTGCAAACTAGGTGTGTCGCCGTTGTTGGTGTTGTTTGGGTTTGGGTTTCGGTTAGGGTTCGTTTCGTTGTTATTAGTGCTTGGTCCACCTTCTTCCCCGTTGTTCGATGGGGTTTGGAAGGGGGGTTCCGACATCGCTTTGGTTGTGGTAGAATAAGTAAGGGGTCCCACGGATGGCGCCAATCTGTTGAAGTAAAATCCTGCACCACGGACTTAGCTCGTAAGGTCCTTCGGATAGTGGGATCCGATGTGATCTGCACAGATGAAAGCACCCGTTAGCCTCGCCCCGGGAGTTATCCCAGGACCAAGCTCCGGCGTGAAAGTAAGTACCGAGGGGATAAGATAATAAATGTGTGTGAAAGTAGGTGATTAATTAGTTGAGAATAATAAATGAGGTTGAGGGTATTTATACTACCTCAACCTCGATACCTGGTCCTAGAGTAGCACAGTGATACGCAGACCTAAGGCCTAGCCTAGGCAGTAGGTGTCAGAGTCCACAGCAGACAAGATCCCGTGAAATCAGGATGGCGGCGCGAGTACATTATCTTCTTCGGCTGTCGATCGGTCAGACACGTGTCCTTCGGCGGGGGCCGCTCGAACACATACGTCAACACTAAATCATCACTTCTTGGCTAAATCATCACTTTTTGTCACGTAACATAAAACGCCGTCAATTCAGGCTCATTTATTAAAACCTTCTATTATATAAGTTTAAACGTGTAATAGTCAGTTGACGTAAAAAAAAAAAATTATATATGCAACAAAGAGTGTCGGGATATTGCCCTTTTCCAACATAATTATATTGTTATCGTGTATGTTTGTAGTTAGTTGTGTTGGAAAATTTCGTGAAATGTAGTTAGTTGTGTTGGAAAATTTCGTGAACCCGGCCATCTTGGTTATACAAATATAATAACTATCCGACCAAACAAAGTTTGCATCATATTTATAACAGCTTTTTGCAAGATGAAAAGACATGATAATAACTTTACAAAACAAGACTACAATTTGCAAGCAAAATCTAGATGACAATTCAATATAGAACGAGTATCCTTATTTATTTACATCTCACAAAATACATTTATTTATAAAATAAAAATAAAAAAAAAAAAAAAAAAAAAAAAAAAAAACAACTTTGTTAGTGATATCTATATGAGTTAAGCAATCAAATTAGTTTAATCATGTGGTTACTAATGTGTCTTCAATCGATTTTGTACCCCGGAAAACATGATTTAGAATCATTGATAAGCGGACTCCGCCTTGAGCGATCCTTTTCATCACAATTGGCATCCTCGAGTTGAAGTACTCATCTGTGAATGTAAATACAGAAGATAAATTGTTGTAGAAAATGATTTACATCATCGTCATTTTTGGTGGATAACAAAGGCGTTTCGATATGTCACAAACGTCGCGTTTCTTTAGATATTTGCTAAGGCTATTTTAGTGTTATTTTAGCGCGAGTGGAGCTAATATAAATGCTATCTTTCTAGGTTTGAGGTTTTCGTATAATGTTTGTTATTATGTTGTTTTTTTAGCTACTTGTTAGTTTATGAGTGAAACCTTCTTGGCCGCTAAAAAAAATAATTTACATAATCTTTTTGAAATTTTAATCACATATGCTTTGTTAATTGTTAGTGTGTACGTGGTATGTAAGAATCTCTAATACAATCACCGAAAGAAAATTGAAGTATTATTACCTGAAAGAGTTTCACCAGCTTCAACACCTTTGTAACCCCATTTGCATGCCATTTTTATACTTTCCGTTGCATACCTTTCGTAAATTTTCAATAAAGGACTATCCGTTAAAAAAATAATATAAAAAATATTTTCTTGTAATATGATATGCAAGATAGAAATTCATAACCACTTTTTTTCATGTAAATGCGTGATGTATAATATACAAAAACTAGCTTTAATTAAGCGATCAAAAAAATAAAAAAAATAAAAAAATCAAATGAAGTGACTGATTTTTAAATCCATTACCGTTTTTTTTAAAACAAAATATCTTGCAAATGATAAATCGTTAAGTGACAAATAAAACATCATCTCAGCTAGAATTTTTTATATTTTAATAGACTGGCATTTCGATATATTTTTGACAAATTTATTTATTTTCGATTTTTTATGCGTATCAAATATTACACGAAATGGAATCACATGTAATATGTGATGTGTTTTAAAGTTTAAATCACAAATCACACGTGATTCTCAAAATAATGAATCATATGTGATTTGCAAATCACATGTAATTCTATGGTCATAAATTTTAATACTCACAAAATAAAACTCAAAAAATAGTTCGTCAAAATTATATGCAAGTGCTCCTTCATGAAAAATGATTTTATTCTTGATATGATAATGTAATTAGTTTTACTTAACGATCAACGATTAATGAGATATTTAGTTTTAAAAATATAGGATGTAAATCGGTTCTTTAGTTGTGTTTGAGAAATTAGTGGCTAAAATTGTCTCATTTGATGTTTGATTTTTTTGTGTTAAACCGAACTCATATAAAGTGAAGCAGGACCTTAGGCTAAATATCTCGATTATGGTTACCAAGATTACATATGTTTTTCGTTTTCGTGTTAGAACATGCTAAACATACAAATAAACCAACATATGTAAAACACTGGCTCATGGCCGGGGTGCCAACTCTAGTCCCCAAGGACTAGCCTCAAGGCGATGTTAAACTGTCTTATTGATTTTTCGGCAGAAGTTCGGATCAACACTTGTATGATTTAAAAAAGATATATATTACAAACTTACTTGTTTATGCAAGTTGAGAGATCCTCACAATCTTTCCAAGAGGAAACATCATCTGACCATGATCCCTGATCGATATTTGTAAATACAAAGATTGAAAAATTCTATTAAATTTGAATACTCAAAATAAATAAAGAAAACAATCAATGGGTGATAAAAAAAAATGTACAATTATCTTGGTGATATCAAATCTCGACATACAAATTATAAAAAGAGGCTAATTCTTACATGTGTAAAGTTGGCTTGAATGGCTTTCCGAAGAGAATTCATATCCTTGTCGTAGTAATCAGCTGAAGCTGTAAGAATTATCTCTCTATCCCATACCTAATTGTTGTTCATGAAAGTTACTTAGTTTTTTTTAACAATTATATAATTATACAAAGTAAATTTTATCTCATGCATGGTACTTACATGGTGCAAGTTTGATTTATGTCTAAACCATCGCAAATTAATGGTGTTTCCTCCTTCATCACTAGTGAATCCAACATGCAATGGCTGTAAAATTAATACTAGTAATATTTACACAATGTAATTGTTTAAGGTTACTTTCTTGGGAAAATATGATGGGAATGAATTAGCTAGCTTAAAAAAAAGGAATATTGCCTGATGAATATCTCCCATGAAATGAGATACAAATAGCAAAGCCTCAGTCATGTTATCTGTAAAATAAGGTAAGATTATCAGTTTTGTTGTTTGCATTATATATAGGCCCGAAAACTAAAATATGATACTTACATCGACGATCTGATGTGCCGTGATGATAGTGTGAGAGTTGAGACGTGAAATTTTTTATCGCTCCGGCAACACACATGTCCTTCCCTCCATGAGTATCGTGACAATCCCCTACATATTTCAAACTCAAAATTATAATATGAAAAGTAAATCACATGTACATATATGCATATGTTAAGGCCATAAGGCAAAAGATGAAAGACAGAGAATGGTACTTGAGTAATCAAAGGAACAAGCATTATCAGGTGTATCAATGAAGTGAAGAGGGCTAGTCCATCGGTAGCGGTACCAATGTCTGATCTGGTCTGGCCACACGCATAGCGCTGATAAGTTACCATTCACATAATCCGGCAATAACATTTTTACAGCGTGTGCTGCATCTGGTTCAAGTAAATCCTATATTACACCCATAGAAAGAATTAGAAGATATAACAAGAAGTATATATTAGTATTTCTTGATTAACTATTATATATCTATTGCATACTTGCGCGATTTTGCATGTCATGACATGTCCCTCTTTGCTCCATGCTTGAACATCAGCAACTCCAATAATTAAAACAACCCCTAGAAAAAGAAACCATAATTTCGAAACCCCGAATTTTCCCATTGTTATTATCATACAAAGTACATACCAAATATTGACCATGGTGGGGTGATTCCATTTATATAAAGAAAGCACTTATACACACACATGACACAACAAAAGCAATTCATTGAGTGCAAGCTAGTCTAAACTTGTTCATGCTTTAACGCACCATCCATAAAAAGTATTGAGAGACCCACAAGCAAAGATTGGGTGTTTACCAAACTAGATAAGGATATGATATACATCTATGATGGAAATTATTATAACATCATTTTTTTCTAATTGAATATTTGTTTCTTTAAAAAATACAAGTTGTTATAACTGATAACACATAAATTCCGAACTTGATAATGATCAGTTTTGAGGGATTTAATGATTAGGTGAAAGATGATTTCGTTACGCAATATGCATTGAGTCCAAAACCGAACTTGATAAAGGTTCGACAAATGTCACAATCAATAATTGGCTAAAACTTTTCCTTTTAGTTTCATTACTTTTAAGATTTTGTAACAACTGATTTGGATCTAGTTATCTCGTTTCAGTTTTATTAGATATATCCTTGTAGCTGGGGTATGGGGGCTTGAATTTTATTTACAACTAACCACTCTAAGTATAAAAAGTCTCATTTAAGTCTTCCATATGTAAGCAATACAAATTAAGGTGACAAGTGACGAGTAGTATATGAATGAAGATTAAATTGCGTATTCTATGTGGCCTGACGCCTGTGTTGTGTCATGCATACTTCAGGCGAGCTAATTAATGACTCGGACTCAAGTTTTCAAAGAATTGAAGTACGTAAGTAACTGGGGATGATACCTGTCATTCTTCACCAATATATAGGTATCTTTTGAGAGTAATTCCTGTTATCAAATTTTGCAAATGATGCAGGAGTCAAAGGGTGCTCGAGGAGTCCGAGGCACTCGAGCTCCTAGGTCGGGTCAAGGGGTAGCACCACTCAAACAAAAATTATAAGTACGGACTTTGCCTGTTCGAAAATTCTTATAAATATTGAAATCCCCAATATAGGCCTGATTCACAGTGATTATATTTGTGTTGCCTAGACTTATTTAAATAGAATTTCTCCCGTCTTAAAAATAAATATTCACTTTTATATTGAACAAAGTTTTAAAAATATCTCACTAGCTATACCGTTCACAATCTTTACCTATTAAAATCATTTTTGTTGGTTGAAATGCAAAATGGACATTTAACTTCAAATATCTCAAAATAAAAAGTGGACCATTTAATTTGAGACGGAGATCGGAGTACTATTTTTAACTTTTCACGTCTTATCTATACTACCTATAATGGAAAAATGGTCAAACTTGAAATGTTAAATTTTCAAGAAATGTTGAGTTTTCAAGAATTGTCAAATGAGAGAGAAAAGTTAAATGTAATTAATACTCTTATTAAAACACCTCATTACTTAAAATTACAATTATTTATTCACATTGTACAACCAATTAAAAACATATCTATCAAATTATATACAACCAATTAAAACACAAACTGGGTTGACCCGAGATGCTTCAAACCCGGCGGGTTGACCCAGTTTAATTTGACCCATTTCTGACCCAACCTAGCAAGTTGACCCGGTTTAAATCGACCCATTTTTCAACCGGAACGGTTCAACCGGTTGAACCACCCGGGTCGATCTGGGTTTCAAAACATTCTCTATTACTTAAAACTACAATGATTTATTCACTTTGGAAACCAATTAAAACACAAACCGGGCTGACCCGGGACGCTTAAACCCGTCGGGTTGACCCAGTTTAATTTGACCCGTTTTTGACCCAACCTAGCAAGTTGACCAAGTTTAAATCGACCTACTTTTCTACCGGAACGGTTCAACCGGTTGAACCACCCGGGTCGAACCGGGTTTCAAAACATTATGTTTAATTCTCAAATCTAAAAACTTTTATTATTTTTCGTTTATAACCTATAAACTTTGTTTTTTATCAATAAACTATTTATCGCTATAAAATCTCGTTGCTATGCACGGGTACTCGTCTAGTTGTAATTATAGTGTTTCAATTTTAGAAATCAAGTGGCGCTGAGTATCTCACAAATTAACCATTTTATTTTCATACAAAACACCAATCCAAAGAGAAAAATAAATAATCACATTTATTCATGGCACAAATAGCCAATTACAACATCAAATTAAACAAGAGAACAGACCATAACAAGAAAATAAATCAATACAGCAACATTCGTTTAAGAGGGAAATCAAATGATACAAGACTTATTTTTTGCATGTAATTCCATTGCCTCCACCTTTGCAGTCTAGCATTCCATAATCCATCAATGTTGACACCTTTTCGTCCTTATTTTCTTCAGGAGAGAAGGCACAAAGAGCACAATCAGTTGCAAGAAGCGAACTAGTCTTATACTTGTCATCGCCACCAACCACTGGCATTGCAACTCCTGGTTTGGCTGGATTTTCAAAATCAGGACGATAGGTTCTACCAAGAATACCTTCGACATTGGATGATAAGCCAAAGAATCGGAATTGTACTTCCAAATGAGCAAAACTATCATTTTCAGGAATCTGATAGTTATGTATCTTGCTGTCTTCTTCTGAAACGGGAATCACATTAACAGATATTTCAGCAAGATCGGGTATATTAACCGTTAGACTATTAGTTGTTGAAGTCCTTTCAATTTGTATTTCGCCTCCATTTGAATTCCATTCAGAGGAATGGCCTTCTGGAATTAGTAATTCTGCTCCATCGTATGATAACTTTAGGTGGTCAACATTATCATCCCATTTTTCGGTCTTGGTTGCCTCAAGGGTGAAATTATGTTGGCCAAATTTGAGACCCAATGCTTGGATCCATGTATAGTCTCGGGTTCTACCTTGAGGTCTAAGTCCAATGAAACGCGCATTAATTTGAAGATCAGAATCTGATAATAAGCTGAAATGCTCGTTGCTCTTGCCATGGAAATAGAATACGATTCCATCTCCACCTATGAATCGTGGGTCGTAGCATGCAGCTCCTGGTCCATTGCAATTTGGCTTACGTGCTATAAAATTTACATAAATAATAATTACTCAGTTGGAAATCTAAATGTGAAGTATGTGAATAAGAGGGTAGATGCCAAGATAACCAAAAGCAAGTTAGTAACTAAATAGATTGGATTCTTTTTTACCCATTATATTATATATTATCAAATTACTAGTAATATTTTCAACACCAATTACTGTAGTTATTTTTCAAATGAATACTTACATGTATGGAAAATAATGTCTTTTTAGCATTCTTCATTCTACATAAAAAAGATGATAGTTTATGTTTGTTTAACTTACATTTGCACACGGCCTCACATTTGGGTGAGTAACAATCAAGAAAGCATGCTTTGTCTTTCGGGTTCTTTGGTTTAACTTTGGGGCACTCTGCTGGGCACTTGATACGTTTCATGAAACACTTGCTTTTACGGCTCTTGCAAGTTAAAAGCTCTTGTACAGGTTTGACAGGTTTAGGAGGCTTAATACGCTTCACCTTGTTACCAGATGCAGCCTCACTTACCATTGATGCAAGCATCGCTTGCAAGAGTAAAACTATCATTAAGAACTTCATAGCCAACATCTTACTTTCTTCTTGTAATATTTTTTAGTTTCACTACTCAAAAGAAAATGTATGAAATTGATATGAGAATAAGATGATTCAAAGCACTATTTATACATGTCCACTTGGTGAGTTTGCAACTAACTTTTTACAATATCATAGTGTTGCAAGTCGTGTTTGGCCAAGTTTGTTTTAAAAAATTTCTTGAAGTCAATAATGTAATATCACCAAACTGTAATTGCAATTGCAATAAAAGATACAGTTGAATATAATTTCTAAATATCAACTTCAACAACCATTAAAACTAGCGGGTGCCGCTGCAACCTTGTAATCAAAATTTTTGGCAAATAATATTTTTTGATCACATATTTTACGTGATAATGATTTTACACATACGAGAATTTTAATGAATAATTTTGTCACACACAATTTCATATTAAATTGTCAAGTAGATGTGTATCACGATGCAATGGCAATACAAAAACGGTAATCAATAGTATTACAAAGTTGTGATGATTGACGGTGAAATGTACTTGTTAATCAGTAGATGTTGTGTAATATCAGTCACATTATTATAGAACGTGTGAACATGGAATCTTTCTACTTTATATATTTGCATGTTTTCATACTTTATAAATTATCTAAAAATCTTCGTACTTTAACACTAGTACATAAAGTATCTCTACTACTTATAAAGGAGAAATGGTCAATTGTCAAATTGTTGAGTTTTCAAATGGTCAATGTCAAATTGTTGAGTTTTCAACATCGTCAATGTCAAATGTGAGAGAATGTAAACACTGAAACATTAAAATGGAAGGTTGGAATTGAAAGTTAAATGCTAACACGAAAATTCTTCTATAAGCTTCTTCACAAGACAATTTCAAATCTAAACATTTAATGTCAATTCAAACACAATCTAAAAGATAATTGGTGCCAGTCATTCATATGTTGTCAATCAAATATTTAGGTAAGTTCTAATTCTGTATCAATTCGATTTGATTTTCAATTCAAGTTATATACATGTTGTATGATTTTAACTTCTTTTTCGTTTTTACCATCTTCCATCTTTTCTCATTCTATCACCCAAACACACATACAAAACTAACACCTGTGAACACAACCACCACCAGTTTATTCTTCCGCCACCGCTAGCACTAACAGATTCCGCCGCCAACACGACCGATGTTTTGAGCTTTGGTGGTTTCGTTGGTGCCAGTGGTTTAGGTGGTGATTTTTTGGTTTTGGTGCTATTTTGGGTTTGTCTTTTGTTGTGTTTTGATCGGATCTAACCGTTCTTTCAAGTGCAATTTTTATTTTAGATAAAAATATTTTCGTTCCGGATCTTTTTTTAGTGAGGTGAATGGTGAGATAGAAAAAGATAGTGTTGTGTTCCGATATGTTTTTTATATAAAAAACAAGTGGCTATATTATTGTGTCCAAATAATTAAAAGTTTTAGTTATTTGAATAATAATCTACAATGTCGTTTATCAAGAAGTTTTACGCGAAGAGTAACGTGTGTCGTTAGTTTTTATTTCTTAACTGATGTAATGTTTTACTTTTAGTTTCATTAAATGTTTTTATATGTTATTTGATAGATGTAAAGAATTTTTTCTAAACTTTAGTTATTGTGTAGTACAACCGTTTGCAATTACATTATGATATGTTCACGTTCTGTTTTGAACGCTACACAAAACACTCACCACAATATCACAAATCGTTAATTATCTGCCGCTAGAAACCGTTGCTATAAAGTATGAAACGTGTAATAATAAAATAGGATTCTTTTCAATCAACTTACTTAGCGCAAAATAGGTTTTCACTGAACTTGTAATAAAATACATACATGGTAAAAGTTCTTTAAATATATGCAATTTTCAAAAATTTTAAATGTGCATTACCAAACAAAAATTTAGTAATAAACTTACATTAATGAATATTAAATATTTATAAGTAAAATAATTATTGTTTAATGTATTATTCATTAATCATTTGTATATGGTGCACATTAATTTGTACTCCGTAACCCTTAAAAATAGGTCAATAAAGGAAAAAAGCTTATTCCATTATATATAATATAGATAATTTTTATGCTATACATAATTTTTATGCTATAACGCACTGTCGTAACACTCGATGTTGAGAACTATAGCATGTTCCATTAAATTTTTTGACGCATATAACACTGCAAATGCGAATATACATTGCTCTTTTGCGTTAGCTTATAAACCATATAAGAACCGCATTATTTCAACAAAGAAAAAAATATATATGATATTTAATCATAAAATAAATGTAAATACAACTTAAACTCATCATAGAACGTGTCAGTAAGCCTAACATCATACCAATGTAAATGCCTATTATATCCACTACACTTTGTAAGTTGTTATATGTGCACAAAGCCATCTAAAGGTCAAAAGTATAACAAGATCTTCCAATATGAAGATCAAGCCCATATGGCCAAAAGATACATGCAACCTATGCCCAAAAGAAGAGAGATATATGCTAGCACTTGAAGCTTTAAGCTTGTATGAACTTTTGCTTTCATGAAATCCACGGCAAGAAGATCGACAAGTACCATATAGATAAGTATACCGGCAGACGCTGCATTGAATACGCCTTCTAGAATGAGTGCAAGATGACTATTTTCGTCATATGTCTTTGAGATTTCGTACCAAATAGCAATCCCTATTGGGGTTGTAACTGAGAATGATACACACATTTTTGCCATATTCCCTATCCCAAATTTGGCCTGCATAATACACATATAAAAATGAATATTTTCTATAGAAATAGCTATATATGTAGTTCATGAACAGAGTATTAGTAAGATTGAGTAGGTACCTCGCTTAGGCAGCTTCCGAGGCCCATGCCTTCAAGCATATGGTGAAAACTCAAAGCAACAATTAGTGGTTTGATTGTTTTGGGATTGCTTGAAACTCCTATTGATATTCCGAGTATTATTGAATGTATTAAGATCCCTATCTCCAAAACCTGTAACAAAATTTTCAATGTTTAATCACTACAAGAATACAACAAACCCAAATCAATATTGTTGAGTAAATGTCATTTTTCGTCCCTGTGGTTTGTCGGGTCAATCAAGAATCGTCCCTGCCGTTATATTTCGTCGGGTTTGGTCTCCATGGTTTACAACCCATACGGGTTTGGTCCATTGACCAACTTATCCGTCAGTTGACCATGTTTTTTGGTGACGTAGCTAATAAGTGGGGGGCAATTTAGTCTTTATACACGTTTTCCCTTTATAACACAAACGCAAAACAACTGAGAACACAAACACACAACATCACTAACACAAACTAAACACAACACATCATACAATGGTTAGATGCAATCGTTGTGGATCAATAGCGATTATCAAAACATCATGGACACCTACTAACCCCGGAAGAAGGTTTTATTGTTGTAGTAAAAGGGTAAGTAATTAATTTGTTAGTTGCAAAAAACCCCCAAATTGACCTAAGTTGACCTAATTTTTTGGATTTGTTTTATAGGTAGCAAATTGTGGAATTGTAGATTGGTATGATCCTCCTATGTGTGATAGGTCTGTTCAAATCATTCCTGGTCTACTAAACTCAATGAATCGGCTACAAGGAGAAGCACTTGAAAAAGCCAATGAAGCTAAAAGAAACAAGAAGTGGTTGATTGTCAGTTGGATCTTGTTTTTCCTTTATTTAGTTTTAAAGTGATATGCTTCATGTAGTGAATCAGTAAGTTATGTTGGTAGCCATATGTATGTAGCTTAGCAAGACAATGCAGCTTGTGGTCAAGTTGTATTTTGGGTTAAAATGAATGAAAATGTTCAGTTTCAACTTGACAAAGAAAATAGTCTTTAACTTATTTCATTAATGTATTCATAGATGCATATTTCATAGGTGCATTACATTACATAGATGCATTACACAAAAGCTTGTTAAAGACATTAGATAGGTACATTACATAGGGCAGTTACTCCATTTTGCCTTTCCCTGAGATTCCAGTTGGTGTTTGTTTGTACAACCTCTTCCACTTCTGTGATTCGATGACCTCCCAAGTGTGGTTGTTTGGTAAGCCAATCACTTGAACCCTTCCATCATATGGCACATCAGCTATAGGAGTGTTGTTCACATGATAGCTAGCATAAGCACTTGTTTCTTGTTGTTTCCCACCTTGATAACCTGTAATCACCAACTTTGACTCACCTTGGTCAGTTGTAGCCTTTTTGGACACAGCATGATCCTCTTCAGATGTTGAATGATAGCTAGACACCCAGCTATCATCAAAGAAGCTTGAATCAGAGCTTGACTCAACCTTTCCCTTGGCTTTTTTGTTAACAGAGCTTGACTCAACCTTTCCCTTTGCTTTTTTGTTAACAGAGCTTGTACAAGTAATTTTTGGTGGAAAATAAGTATTCCATTCCAACCATTTGATTCAGATGAATCAGATGATATTTCAATGACCTTAGGATTGGAACTCATGATTGATAATGGTTTTGGATGAAGTTTGTTGTGTTGTAAGTGTTTGATGTTATATTTTTGGACTCAGCTTTTGTGAATTTAAAGAAGACACCAACACTAAGTTCTATGTAAAAGTAAATGGAATTAAAGGCTTGGTAGATATATGTAGTTTCTCACAATTAGTTTGACTGCAAATGCATTAAAAAATCATGCTTTTTGTAACTGCTACTTTGACCCAAAGACTTTCAAATTCTTACCCATTAAAGTCAGTACATCTTGTAACTTTTGGTTGCTATTTCTAGTGATATAGACTTTATCAATGCAATAAAGGGTGACACACTTGCCACAGATACAGCAAGACAATACTGAGTTTGATAAAAGGCACAAATTTAATAGATACGACACATTGACTTTCAAAGTCAAAGCCAATTGACAATTTGAGTTTGCAGTTGTGCATTTGCATCTGCAGTTGCACCTTGAATTTTAAAGTCTAAGGCAATAAAACTATGATAACAAAATACCACAAACATTCATAAACACATAAATATTGTAGCATTAGACATTGTTTAACATCACATGACACAAACACATACCCATAACATCATCCATAGTTTTTAACAGACACAAACATAACATGACATTGTTTTACATTTGGCCGTAACAGAGTAGGCCAAATGTAACAAAAGACAACCATAACAAGACATAACCATAACATCATCCATAGTTTTTAACACAAACAGAAAATTAAGGAGAATTATATCTGTTTGCACTTGTCTTTGTCCTCTTTGATGGTGAATCTTGTAGGAGTAAAGGTAGTGGTCTCACTCTAGTTTGGGAAGCTTGTGTACCCACAACAGAAGTTTGTGAAGCAGGTGGACCTTGAGACATCACCATAACTTGTTGTGATTGTGAACCAACATTAGCTTTCTTAGAACCACCACTTGCCTTCTTTGATCCACCAGTTGCCTTCTTTGAACCACCACTGCCTTTCTTTGAACCACCACTGCCCTTCTTTGAACCAACACCAGCTTTGTTTGACCCACCACCAGCACTCTGTGAACCACCATCTCTTTGACCCTTGCACCTTCTTTGGTTGTGACCAACTTGCTTACACAGTTTGCAAGTCACACTCTTTCCTAATCTACTTAATTTTCTACCTTGTACCATTATATCTGCAAGTTCAGCAGTAGTCTTTCTTCTCTTTTTCCTAGGCCTCCAATTTGGGGTTTATGATCTGGTGGGATAATAGTATGTGGAACACTGCACTTATCCCAAAAATCTGGTGATCTAATGGGATTAATCTTACACATATACATTTCTTCCCATGTTGAAAGCCAATGGCATGGATGACAATAAGACTCTGGTATGGCAGTTTCAATCCCATTGGTAGCCATATTCCATATGGCTGCTACTGCATGTTTACATGTAATCCCACTCAATTCCCACCTTCTACAACTACATGTTCTATCCTTGATGCTTACTACACACTGGTCACCCCAAGGACTATTAACTTGATATAATTCACCCCCATTCCACTCAACCCATTAAATTTCAGAAATTAACTAATCACTTAAAAACAAATACAAATAGATAAGGAAAGTATGGGAATTAACCATTACCTTCAATGGTGCTGCTGCTGTAATAATTTTCTTTAAAATCCTAGATGCATGAGGGGTAAGAGGGCCATCACTCCTGCTTATTACCTTTTGAACATTTACTATCCTTTTCATAAGGTATTCCCTTATGTATTCCAAACAGGTGATGATTGGCTTGTCCCTTGCATCTAACAGTTGCCTATTGAAAACTTCACACATGTTGTTCAAAAGAATATCAGACTTTGCCCTGCCTGCAATATCATAAATGAATATGGTTAAGTGCTTGCCATTTCATAAATTTCAAGTTATATAACAATCATACTAACCAGAAAAGTGACTTTTAGACCAATGTTGTGGTGGAATCTTCTTCAACCACTCATAAGCTTCTTTGCTTTTTTCTTTATGAGGCTTTAACTGCTCCATGTTTCTGTCAAATATGGGAACTGATGCGTGGTTTTGTGACCTTACAACAGGTTTCTCCTCTCGAGGATCTCAAGAGGCTTACAACCCCACCAGGCAGTGTACCTGACCGATGTAGTATAGATAGTGGTAAGTACGGGGGATTGATCGTTCTCTCACAGGGAATAGTGTTCGTTAGGATAGAAAAGCTACTCTAGTAGGTCTAAGGGTGGAAGGAAGATTCTTTTTGTATTTTTATATTTTTATGAAAGCAATTAAAATCTCGGTTTTTAGAGGAAGGGCGGAATTAGTTGCTAGTCAACTAACCCAAGTTTACTACTTTTGCAAATTAAATAAAATAAATATCTAAACTATGTGTGGTTGTGAAAACAATATGGAGAAAATTGTGTTTACTTAGATTTCATTATCCCTACTATCTTTTACCGTTAATTGATATGTATGTTATTATGTGGATGAAGGGTGTATTCCTAATAACTCATGAGAGTGGCATACATATCTCTCCAATTCTATGAGCTTTATCTCGCCCTATGCCATGCACGGCACAACCATATGGGGTTGTAAACAGTGGCTCATGCGTTAAATACTACCTTAATAGCCTAGTATGCCTTGGCTACATGTTTCCCAAGACGTCAAGCACGTTACCATAAAGGAGGTTGGCCAGTTTTCTTGAGCCTAACATTGGATGGAACAATCATCCCAACAAACAACAACCACACCAATTAACCAATAATAATAGTTAGGTTTCATTAGATCTAAGCAAACACTAGAGAATTTAGCTACACATGTTAATTAACAAGACAGCAGAAAAGAGATATCAACAACACATAGACATNTATATATAGATTTTACACTCTGACGGCGTCAGGTTATAAGGGCTGACGCCGTCAGCTCGCCGCCATTAGGTTTCTCGGATGGCCTAGATCCACTTCTGACGCTGTCACCTTATAAAACCTTCTGGGCCGTCACTCTTTAATTTATAACCTGACGGCCTATATTTCCTAACACCTGACGGCGTCAGGTGTTAATTCCTAAAATTCCTCTGGCCCGTCATTTGAAAATTGGATTCCACTCTTTTGTCAAGACTTTCTGACGGCGTCACCTTGTGACTCTGATGCCGTCAGGTTGTAAATCTTCATCTTTTGAGACTTTGTCGTTTTCTTCACTTTTATGCTCCAAAAACGTCCGAATATGCATGTTTTCCAGAATTCTTCTCAAAAGTACCTAAAATGACAAAAGGAACGATTTAGGGCAATATTTGATCACATTTATACGAATTAGGGCTTAAATGACCCTCTAAAAGCTTAACACTTTTCGTCTCATCAGGAAATGTGGTAGAAGAGGCACACTTCCATAGCAACTCTTTGTAGGCCTCCCCTCTCCATGACAGCTTCATGTTGTCATATATATGCTTTAGACAGTATCTATGTTCAGCACATGGGAAAGTCTCTGCAATTGCTGGTATCACACCCTAAAAAGTATAACAAGTACACATGTTGTGAACACAATAAAACAAACTGTAAATTTTAGAGAAACAGTAAATTATATACAAAGTAATATGTAATCATACCTTTTGCCTATCAGTTATGAAGGTAAAGTTAGCGTTGCTGAATAGATTGAGATCCTCACCAAGCCAATCAGGAAACCATTTCCAAGAAGCTTTTGTTTCAGCCTCCACAATTGCATATGCAAGTGGATAAATTCCATTGTTTGGATCCACACCTACAGCTTTCAACAATTGACCAGGGAAAGGACCAAACAAAAAACAACCATCCAACCCCAACAAATCCCTCTTTCCTTTCTTAAACCCCTCTTTTAAAGCACCTAAACATATATAAACCCTCCTAAACTTCCTTTCAAGAACTCTTATGGGGTCAGATGGTCTTTCTAAATCAATCCTAACATTTGTATCAGGGTTCTATTTTTGTAGCTCATTAAGGTAGTCTCTCAGTTGTGCAAACTACTTGGTGTGATCACCAATCACTTTTGCTTTGGCCATCTGCTTAGCTCTTTGAACTTTTTGGTTTGACATACCAATTTCAAGTTTTCTTTGTAATTGATCTTTAAGAGCACTCAATGGAATTTTTGGATTTGGTTTAATGGTTGCCTCTACTTCTTTTGACAAGAATGCTGCTGTGCATTTCTTCAAAATCCTAGACTATAAACATTTGTGAACATCCTCAAAAGTTTTCACTTGCCATGTATCCTCATTTGGTAACTTTGAGCACTGCAAAGACCAAGGGCATTGAGTTTCACTATCTTTTATAGGTACATTACCTTTTGACCTAATTTTAGATCCACTAGCAATTTTAGACTTAATGGGCTTACCCTTTTTTCCTGGCCCATCAGCTAGCCCACCATCAACCAGAGGACTTTTATTAGAAGTAAAAGTTGGTGTCTTTCCTTTACAAACCACCCTCACCCTAAGTTTGTCATTCTTCTTTAACCACAATTCTCTTCTTTGTTCAACAGCTACCCTTGTGACCATCTCCTTTATGAGTTTGCTATTAGCAAACTGTTGACCAATGAAGAAATTTTCTTTCCATATTTTACCCTCATTAAGCTTATTCATCCTAGTTAAGTTCCTTAATGCTTTTCTCCTCTCACCTTCATTATCTGAGTCAGTCCCACTACATAACTCATCATTATCAACACCATCCTCCTCAACCACCTCAGTAACTTCTTCTACAGTCTCTGCACATCCTATCCATTCTGAGTTTTTGTCTATGTTCTTCTTAAATTCAGCCATATCAACATTTACATTGTTCATCATTTGCTCTTCGTCAACTACAAAATCACTATCCTCACTATCATCACTGTTTGATTCATTGTCACTATCTGAACCATGTTCACTATCTGAACCATCTTGACTATCTGAACCATGTTTAGAACCAACATCCACATTTGGGCTTTCATTCCTACTAGACTGGCCTACATTGTTTTTCAACCTTCCAACCTTGCTTAAGCAATTCCTCAACCACTCATCCTCACTTACATCATCAACTACATCATTATCAGCATTTTCTAGTACATCTTGACTATCATTGGCCACATTTTCTAGCAAAGCAAGTTCTACACTCTTACTATTCTTAGAAACACAGTGATCAACATATAAATCAATAACCTTATACTTAGATACATGTGTCATCAATTCCGACGCATCTTTATCAGTCTCTAATTTTCTTAAACCATTATCCAAATCTGAGTTAGGTAACTTGTAAAAAAAGTCCATACCTGAACTTCCATTCTCATACCCTAACTCTTGCATCATTGTGGCAACCTCAACAACAGAGAACCTCTCTGAATCAATTGTATCTATCCAATTAACCTTCCCACCTTTGTAACGTACCTTAGGAGGGCTTGTGAATGCACCTCCATGGTTAATTTTTAGGCAAAACACTGTTGGAAACTTACCTGAACACAAAAATAAAGATTTACATTACAACCTCTTATTTACAATAAAAATAGAGTAAGATGTAATTTGTCTAATGTTTACTTACGATAATCATGATAGGGATTTGAAGCTGACCCCTTTTTACGAACCCTCCACTCACACAACATTGTGTAATTAATCTAGGGTTTCATTCAATTTGATCGCGAATTTTGTGTGTGTTTATGATTTGGGAACCTTGGGGATGAGAAATGATGCGTTAGGGTTTGATATAGAAGCCCCAAATTCGCGCCAAAGGTGAAGTACCAAAAATACCCCCGTTTCCTATATCAATTTATGAGATTTTATGGTCAACTGACGAATAAGTTGGTCAAGGGACCAAACCCGTATGGGTTATAAACCATGGGGACCAAACCCGATGAAATTTAACGGCAGGGACGATTCTTGATTGACCCGGCAAACCACAGGGACGAAAAATGACATTTACTCCAATGTTGTTTTACATGCTACTTCTACTGTATGTTTATATACGTACTTTTGCCATTCTTATTATTTAACTAGTATATTAGATTTAATCTTCCAACCTTTTTTATGTATCACGACATTGTTTTCATCAATATACTAGCTATAACTTTCCAACGTATTCTTTATTTCTTTATCAGCCTAATAATGATGTTAGAGGTAATTCATTCTTTTGCACATACATTTAACGGATTAATGGATTCAATGGATCGAACTAGTACATACCTGTGAAGTAATTTGGCGTCGGATTAGACCCTCCTTAGAGCCAGAATCATCATCGGTTAGGCCATGTGCATGGCCATGGGACGCATGCGTATGAACATGCACATGACCATCATGTTGTTGCTCTAGATCACCACCATTATCCAACTCCTCATTGCTATAATGCCTATGATTAAACCAATTTCTAATGGCTTCTTCGATTATCATAACTATCGCAGAGGCTAACATAGCGACACCATACCCCAATGGAAAATCTCCCCAAACCGTCTTACCAAGACAAGGGTTTTCCAAGCTCTCGTTGGCATGCATCAGGAAAACACATGGACAAAAGCAGTTGCTAATATAACCACCATAAGCAAAGAATTTAACCGCCAACGAGAAGATGTTGTATGGGCTAAGAGATTTAATCTTCTTTCCGAACAAAGGTAAAGAAACACCTACAGCACCCGCGAAAAGAATTGTAGTAATCGCAATGAGTTTTAATTATAGTTGGTCTTCGGTTTTGTTGTTGTCACCTTTGTCACTTGATTTTTCGCAAGTACATTCTGAATAAATGGAGATTATACTGGGAGGAGTAAAAGAAAAAAAAGCCACATCAAATTCATGGTTAGTTATTATTACATGTTATGTTAATGGTATAGTAGATGATCGGCGGTGAGATATATGAATGCTTTGTAGACACGATGGCAGTGGCGTATCCAGGATTTCACTTAAGGGTAGCCGAGATGTACCATAAAATAATAATGCAACAGATCATCATTTGTATAAGATAGATGGTAAACAATTTAGTTGATAGTTGTTATATGAATTTACCTTTGGTTGAGCCAAAATGACATTAATTTGTCTAACTTATAATGGGCTAATACAAATACTAGTACAATATACATATTACATATCTCTATGGGTGGGCCATGGCTCACCAAGGAACCCATGTAGCTACGTCCCTGCACGAAAGGCTTATATAAGAAGAAGAATAAGAAGAACAACAGAACTATAGCAAGTGTTCTGTATATGTCGACATTTTGTTATTCGATATATAATATATTTGTGGAAAACTAGAAGGGGGGTTGAATAGTTTACCCGTTTTTAGTTTAATTACCTTTTGAAACTTTCCGTTTAATCAAAGATATGAACACAAAGACAATACACAATATGCAAGTATAAAGAAAGAAACGATCAAACCATGACACGATTTTTTATCATGGTTCGGCTACAAGGAACTCTCTTTTCCTTGCCCTACGTCCACGCCCCGAGTATCCAACTCGAGAGTTTCTTTCACTAGTCAACAAGCTCCTTTATCCGGCGGAGAAAACCTTACACGTCGCTTACAATTTTACCGACACTAAGCTAGATGTCGAGTTCTTTACCAAGGGTACAACCACTCCCGTTTCACTATGTATTTTAAGGCCTAAAATACTAACCGATCACAACTTATAACACACAATCAAATGAAGTGTAAACTATACAAAGTCTACACGATGCTAAGCTAACAAGTCTTGCAACGTTGAGTTGAATACTTGTAACTTTATATGTACTTGTGAACTTCTTTGCTACAAAAGAGTATTCACAACAATGAGATGTTAAGGGTTAGATGAAAGATATGAATGTATGTGCAAAATATGATGAGAAGTGATAAAAGAAAAAAGCTAGCAAATGGCTTGGTATTTATAGCAAAACAACCATCAAGCCTGGCGGATATGGCGGAACCCTCAGAAGGGTTCCGCCCGTGTACCACGAGGGTTCCGCCAGGTCTGACAGTTATGTTTTGCCATAACTTGCCAAACCATCCAAAGTCACATCACATAAATACTTGGTCAAACACAAAACTTGTGTAAGAACCCTATGGAGAGTCAAACACACAAACCTTGTGTAAGAACTTTGTTTAGTCAACCACACAATCTTTCCATAAATGTAAGGTGACAAAACTTACCATAAATGGGATGTGACATTTCTAATTTAAGAAATATGAAAATGTTGTGTTTTATATGAAATGTAAATGTAGCAAAAATCTAGTTATGCAAGACTTTAAACTAAAATCATGTTTTACTAAAAACTAAAGTTTACACTTTGTCATTAACAAAACTTAGCAAAGATCGTAAAATATAAATAACGTTTTTAGGCGATATTTGTATTAACAATCTCCCCCTTTTTGTTGATGACAAAACATAAACTTTGTTTTTAAGTAACTCACAAATTTTAGTGTTAAAGCTTAAAAAAAATGTTATATCAAACTTGTTTTACTTAATTGATGAAAATCATTTTAAGTTACTAAGTTTAGATATGTTTCTCCCCCTTTTTGTCGAAACAAAAAGAAGAGTAGCGTAGCGGAACAATGCACTTGCTCCCCCTTGGTCAATACTCCCCCTAATAGGAGTGCCAAGATGGGAAACATGGATTTTGAACCTACAAAAAAATGGTTAGTTGGTGATAACGATACATAAACAAGCATGTACTCACCACATATTATGAGAATATAATCAACCACAATCACAACTCATATATGATTAACCATTAATGAAAATAAGGTAGTAGTAGAAGATATCATTTCAAGTAAAATTTTGACTTTCTAAAGGTCAAAAGACAAGAGATGAAATTACACTCCTACTTCTAAAAATAAAAATAAAAGTTAAAAATAACCAAGAAATAAGATAAAAATAAAATCCTACTTCTATAAGTAGAAGACTTTCAACACTTCCTAAAATGGGGCAAAAGGCCTCCAAAAGTGCTCTAGGATTGGTTTGGATGGGAAAGGGCATCCAAACGTTCTAGGATGTGTTGTGTGGCGAAGCGGGTCTCATTTTGAAATTGGTGAAGGAATGTTTTGATGTCCTCACCTAATTTGACCATTTGCTCACATTGTGAGCAAGTATGGTGATGAGTGGGTGGAAGTGGGTCATTTGATGATGGTGGTGGAGGTAGGTTGGTTTCTTGGTTGGAGGAGGGGTTTGAAATGGATTCAAGCAATGTGGTTTGCAAGTCCATTGCTTGGTGGAGGTGGTTTTCAACCATTCTTTGAATTTCGTCATAAGAAGGAAGAAAAGACTCAAAGAGTTGGGGTTGTGAATGTGGTGGACTTGGGTGATCAAGATTTTCAAAGTTGGGTTCTCCATATAGAGGACCATGAATATCCTTGAAAATAGGGTGAAATAACAATGGTTTAGGTTGGTTGAAGGCTTGTTGTGGTGGTGGATTTTGATCAAAAGGCTCATTGTGGTCAAACAATGGGCTTGGTTTTTCATTTGTCAAAGGTGGTGGATTTGTTGATCTAGGTGGAAGATCATTGAGATCTTGGACAAATGGATGTGGTGATGTTGGAGGAGACCCAAATAACTCCATTGGTTCAAGTTGAGGTAGTGTTGATGGTGATGGGGTTTTGGATGTTTGGATTGGTGCACTTGGTGGAGTTGGGTCTATGGGTGATTTTGTTGGTGGTGGAGTTGTGAGTTCATTTGCTCCCTTGGGTGATGGAGTTGGGGATGCAAGGTTTAAAAAGTGTTCACTTTTTATGGGTGAAGAGAATTCATCCGAAGATGAGGAGCTTAGGTTGATGGTTTGGTTTGACCATAGCGGTTTGACACTAATTCGGGCGGTTTTCCGAATGGGTCGAGGTGGTTGAGAGGTGATTGTTGACTTTGTCATTGTCAAGGATGTGGTTTAGGATCTTAAGACAAGAGATTTTGATGGTGATGGTGTGATTTGAGGTGTTCTAAAATGGTTTAAATTTATAGGGTGGAAGAAATGTTGGAGGTAGTGTTTGGATTTGATGTTTGGCCATAGAAATTTTGAGGTTTCTAATGATTTGGGTGAGTAATGAAGGTTGTCACATCATTTGGAAGTCAATCCAATGAAGGAGATGGAGTAAGAAGACAAAGATTTGCACTAAATGCCTAGTTGTCTTGTCAAATTGGTTGGGGTAATATGATTCACGGATTGGAAGGATCCTTTGGGAGGGTTCCTTCCTTTATGTGTGAGGGTTCCTTGAGGTGGTTATGGTTTAATTTGGTTTTTGGCGGGAAAGTAAGTACTATTGGTTTTAGGCTCTTAGAAGACTCCTAATGATGTTATAAACTAACAAGAAATGAGTTTCTAACAAACAAGGTTGATTTTGGGAAGTTTGGGTTTTTAAAATTTGAAAACGGATTAAAAAAAATTCCCAGGTGAATCGGCGGAACCCTCGGATTACACGGGCGGAACCCATTTTAGGGTGCCGCCGTTTCCGTTGGGCCAAATCTGGGGTACCCAGAAAATTGCACTGGCGGAACCTTTGTGAGGGTTCCGCCAGTTCCGCCAGACCCTAAAAATGAGGCAGTCCACCGTTTTGACCCGCAAGACGATTTTCAAATTTTCCGAAAACTCCTAAAACTAAAAATATAATTCATATCTGGTTAGGAAATGCAAAAATTGGACATGTAAACATGCATATGGTTGGACTTTGACCGGGGGCTAGCGAATTTCACTATATATAGTGAAATTTTCATAAACTTGAAAATTTGACAACATGCTAAATGTTGTCATCCTGCATCAACGTTAGTTCATACATGTTCCAAATTGTACCAAATAACCTACCAACACATAAATCCATAACAAACATTGTTCAAACGACCAAATAGTTCACATAACACCTATTGCCAAACACTCCTACACACCCGCTCTCATTGACGGTCCATCTTCTTCTTGAGCTTGCCAAGGAACCTCCCGATGTTCTTGAACATCCCCTTCGTTTGCTTGAACTCCGCCGACTCATTAGGAATGGTTGGAAGTTGTGAAAGGTATTCTAGAGGTGGAAGCCTAGAGTTGGGCAAAGTCTCATCTTCACTCATTGAGGATGATGATGATGAGGTAGGAGGATGAGGGCGTTTGCCTTGGGTTTTGTAGACTCTCCTATCACTAAGTGGGACAAATGTGTGTGGAATGAGAGAGTAGTCTAGGCGAAGACCTCTAGGAGTTGGAGGAATTGGGGAGATGAACCTAAAGAGACGGGTCAAGAGCATTCCATACGGCATAGCCGTCGTGCCTTGCACGGGAATGTCAGCCATCCTTTTGGCCATGTAGTAGGCAAGGTTGAAGGGTTGCCTAACGGACAAGGAGTAGAGCATGTAGCAAAGGCAAACATTGATGTGATCCCGGTTTCCTAGGGTGCTAATGACATTGGCTCTAAGGACTTCCTCCCATTTCTCGAATTGGGGCTTGAGTTCATTGAGTTCCATACCATATGGATCCTTGTTGACCTCATTACCCGAGCGGGTTCTCCTAGTGGTGGTGGTCCTAATGAAGAGGTGGTCACGGAGTACATCTTTTGACACAAGAGGTGTATCATAAGGATGGATACGGTCAATGAGTGTGTCAAGAGTTGAGAGGGTATGCTTGTCGGTGTAGATGCAAGTACCACGGTTTGGGACACCTAGGATTTGAGCAAACTCATCTAGGGTGAAGGAGTAGTCATGACCACTAGCCGAGAAATTTATAGACATACGTCCATAATCATCGGAGGAGAGGTGGATGGAAGCATAGAACTCTAGAATGAACCTAGGACAAATAGACTCGTTGATCTCTAAGAGACACTCAAAGTTGATGGCCGCAAATTCGGCGGGTAGGTTTGTGCCGGCTATGAAGGATGGGTCAATGGTTCTACCCTCATGGACATATCTCTTTTCAAGAGCTTTGAAGATGTTGATTTGGTTTTCGGTAAGGCCTTTGGTTTTGTGGTGTTTAGGGAGGTACTTAAGGGTGTCTTTGTGATCGTAATGAGTCACGGGAGGCATGATGATTCCTAGAAAAATAAAATATCACATTTTAGTCTATGTTACCGACTATTGCAATGTATATTTTCTAGTGTGTGCCTATATGAAAACCTTGTGGAGGTGCGGTTATCTTGACTCATTTTGATGCTCAAAACGTTTTTATAGTGCAAGCTTTGTAGTAAAACAAAAGATAACCCAAACGCTCCTAGTTCAATGTAGCTTCGTTTGAATGTACCCGAAAATACATATTGGTTATGTATTCCCTTTAGCATTCAAGAGACATTATGCAAGTGAGGTTTAAAACATAACGTTTTGATTTTGTATTCACAATGTGAGACGAAAATATATTTGTCCTATTTGTGAGAAATTTTTGCAAGAATTTGACATGGGGTGTTTTAGTAAACATGTTAATAGTTAATGAGAATGCAATTCCTAACTATGGGAAACATGATTAGTTTTGTTTAACACCTAAGTTTCTACATTAATTTCTCAAGTTAATGCATAACCCAAATTTTTTTTGATTTTGTGCAAAAATAGAATTCCTAGACTCAGATCAGGAATGTAATTATGTTTAGTATACTTACAATGATGATTTGAGAGCAATGAGGATGGTTTCAAGATCAAAAATTCGTGGGTGAGGATGAGTGAATAGTGGCAGTTTGTAAATGATGGGTGAAAAAGGGTGTTTGGTTTAATATAAACTATTGGACAATCTGCAGACCGGCGGAAACGGCGGAACCAAAGAGAAGGTTCCGCCCGTTTGGGCTGAGGGTTCCGCCGGGTCTGCTGAGAAAAAGGCTAGATGGTTTGTTTTGATTTTTGTCTAATGTTTAGAACTACAATGTAGGTTCCATGAGTCCTAAGCCTAGCCTAAGAAGGTTGAATGGTTCTCGTTTGAGGGGTTTTGTGAGGATATCGGCTATGTTGTCTTCGGAAGAAACTTTCTCGATTGAGATGTTTCCTTTTTGGATGTTGTCACGAAGAAAATGATGACGGATTTCGATATGTTTGGTTCGGGAATGTTGGACGGGATTTTTACTAAGATCTATGGCTCCTTTGTTGTCGCAAAGGATGGAGATGTCGTTTAGTTGAATTCCGTAGTCGACAAGAGCTTGCTTCATCCAAAGAGCTTGTTGACATGCCTTTCCGGCCGAAACGTATTCGGCTTCCGTTGTTGAGATAGCGAGAGCCGTTTGCTTCTTAGAGAACCATGAGGTGAGACAATGTCCAACAAAAGTACAAGTACCACTTGTGCTTTTTCTATCAACATAGTCACCGGCATGATCCGAGTCGGCATACACTATGGTGTCCATTCCCGTTCCTTTGGGATACCATAATCCTAAGTGTGTAGTGCCCTTAATGTATCTAAAGATCCTTTTAACGGCTTCAAGATGAATTACTTTAGGATCTTCTTGAAAACGAGCACATAGACAAACACTAAACATAATGTCGGGTCTACTAGCCGTTAGGTAAAGTAGACTTCCAATCATACCCCTATATTTAGTGCTATCTACGGATTCACTTTCCTCATCCTTGATAAGTTTAGTTTCCGTGGACATGGGTGTTTTGATTGGTTTAGAATCTTCTAATCCAAATTTCCTAAGCATGTCCCTAATATACTTAGATTGGTTAAAGAAGATACCATCTTCTAGTTGTTTGATTTGGAGTCCTAGGAAAAAGTTGAGTTCTCCCATCATACTCATTTCAAACTCGTCATGCATGATTTTTGAGAAATCATCGCATAATTCTTGACAAGTTGATCCGAATATAATGTCATCAACATAGATTTGGACTATGATAATATGTGAATCTTTCTTCTTAGTGAAGAGAGTATTATCAACTAAGCCCATGATGTACCTATGGTCAACTAAGAAGGTTTTGAGTCGATCATACCATGCTTTTGGAGCTTGCTTAAGTCCGTATAAAGCCTTTTTAAGTTTATAGACATGATTAGGTTTTTCAAAATCAATGAAGCCCGGTGGTTGAGCGACATATACTTCTTCATTTATGAAACCGTTTAAGAATGCACTTTTGACGTCCATTTGAAAAAGTTTAAAGTTGTGTGCACATGCATATGCAAGTAAGATTCTAATTGACTCGAGCCTAGCTACCGGAGCAAAAGTTTCATCGTAGTCAATGCCTTCTTGTTGGTTATATCCTTGTGCCACTAGCCTAGCTTTGTTTCTAGACACAACACCATTTTCATCCATTTTATTTCGAAAAACCCATTTTGTACCAATTATAGTTTGACTCTTAGGTTGAGGAACTAATGTCCACACATCATTCCTAACAAATTGGTTTAACTCTTCTTGCATGGCTATTACCCATGACTCATCTTTAATGGCTTCGTTAATGTTTTTAGGTTCAATGGTTGACACAAAACAAAAGTAGTTACTTTCATTTTGAGCTTTAGACCTTAACGTTCTTTCGTTAATTTTACCTATGACATTATCTAATGGATGACTTTTGGACTCTTTAACATTAACAATTTCTTTGTTTGTTGGTTCTTCTTCCATGTCATTTTCTATGGTGACTTGATTTTCCATAGCTTGACTTTCAACTAAGTCATCATCTACCAAAGGTGATGTCTTAGAGGGAGGTGGACTCTCGTCAAATGTTACGTTCAACGATTCCTCGACTCTTAAGGTTTCTTTGTTTAAAACAATGTAAGCCTTACTATTTTGTGAATATCCAAGAAATACACCTTCATAAGACTTTGGGTCAAATTTGGTGAGGTAATCCTTGGTGTTAAGAATGAAGCATTTACTCCCAAATACTCTAAAGTATCCTAATGTAGGCTTTTTACCTTTGTAAAGTTCATAAGGAGTTTTGTTTAAAAATGGTCTAATTAAGACTCGATTAAGAATGTACGTTGACGTGTCAACGGCATTACACCAAAACTTTTGTGGAATGTTTTGTTCATTAAGCATTGTTCTACTCATCTCTTGCAAAGTCCGGTTTTTACGTTCTACTACACCATTAGATTGAGGAGTACGTGGAGCCGAAAAATTATGAGTAATACCATTTTTATCACAAAAGTTTCCGAATTGAAATTCATTATCAAATTCACGACCGTGATCCGTTCTAATAGACACAATATTAGACCCTACTTGATTTTGAATTTTCTTACTTAGAATCTCAAATTTTTCAAAAGCTTCATTTTTACTTTTCAAAAATTTTGTCCAAGTATACCTTGAATAATCATCCACTATTACCAAAGTATAGAAGTTGCCTCCATAACTTTGTATAGCGGATGGACCAAACAAATCCATATGCAAAAGTTCTAGACACCTAGACGTAGAAACCATATTTTTAGCCTTATGGCTACTATGGACTTGTTTACCAACTTTGCAAGCATCACAAAAGTGTTGGTCGTATTTCAACTTAGGAAGGTTTCGAACTAAGTCTTTGGAGGAGAGGTTTTGAATTAGTCTCATATTAGCGTGTCCTAAACGTCTATGCCATAATGTTGAGGATTCATCTAATGAAGTAAGACAAAGTTTGTCTTTAGATGTTTGATCCAACTTCATGACATATACGTTGTTCTTAAGGACACCTTTGGCTATGGTTATGCCATCTTTAAGTATCTTACTTCCATTTTCACTAAAAAGGACGTTATACTTATTACGGCAAAGTTGACTAATACTAAGAAGATTAAAACCTAAGTTATCAACATGAGCAACATCATCTATAAAAAGGGAGTCATGAGAGATTGTACCTTTTCCGATGATTTTGCTCTTAGCTTTACTACCAAACGTAACATTACCTCCATCACATTGGTGATATGTTGAGAAGAGGCTTTTGTTACCCGTCATGTGCCTTGAACAACCACTATCTTTAATCCATTCATCCGGTTCCAAACAAACTTTAAGGCACACCTATTTTATGAAAAACACTCAAACATTTGGTCCCCAATTTCTCATGGGTCCATTTTGGTTAAACAATCCATTAATTTGACTCAAGTAAGAAAGTAGAGCATAGGGGTTCCATGACATGTAGTTTGGAGTTTGGTGATGTCAAGGAGTATTTTGGTTCCAAACATGTCGGTAACTTGGTCGTGGATTGTAGTCACTTTTTGGAAAGGGGCGTTTGGGAAAAGGTGTCTTTGGCTTTGGTTGAGTGGCTTTAGTTCTAAATTCGTTTTTGTTAAGTCCTACTCCTGTTTTAACAGCAGGTTTTGTTTCATTTTTATACGTGACTTTAACAAATTTTGAACGGTTCGATGTGGAAGCCATTTTTGCTACTGCAGACCTGGCGGAACCTTTGGGTTCAACGGGCGGAACCTTTATTTGGGTTCCGCCTGTTCCGCCGGCTGCTGTAGCAGTTTTGCTAGTTTCTTGTTTTGTTTGATCTTTCGATGTTTCTAAGTTCACGAAGCCTAGACCTGTTTTATCAAACGGAGATTTTTGAAGTTTCATAATTTCATCCGCACAAGAGATGCTTTTATCAAACTTTTTAAACTTTGTGGTTTGTTTTATTAGATAATTTTGAGTAACTTTTAGTTTCTCAATTTCGAGTTTAAGTTCTTCACATGATTTACACAATGTGTCGACACTTTTACTCTTTTCTAATCTTTTAGCCTTTTCTTTTAACTCATAAACTTCATTTTCCAAAAACTCCTTTTTGGTTTTCAAATATTTTGTTTTGTTTATGATTTTTAGACTTAGTTCACAAAGTTTGTTATATTCTATTTGTAAGGTATCATCATCAA
>LBNU01031181.1:111486-133486 GCA_014162995.1 Artemisia annua | reverse complement strand
TTTAAGAAATATGAAAATGTTGTGTTTTATATGAAATGTAAATGTAGCAAAAATCTAGTTATGCAAGACTTTAAACTAAAATCATGTTTTACTAAAAACTAAAGTTTACACTTTGTCATTAACAAAACTTAGCAAAGATCGTAAAATATAAATAACGTTTTTAAGCGATATTTGTATTAACAATATTTTCTCTTACGATTTTGTATATGCGATTTTTGCTTATATGCGTTTACTAATATTTATTTAACCTTCACCGACTACCTAAGTAATTAAACAGATATTAATACTGTTCATATTTGTCGAACCAATACATATGGAGTAATAAGTAGTTAAGTAAGTTGATTTACTATTAGAACTAATGGTCTTCTAACTCCTCACTCTCATGCTCGTTCTATATTCTTCATTTGATACATACGGACTTAATATGATTGGCTCTCCATATTCTTTTTCGAAAAGGTGACAACTTTATTAACATAACTAACAATTTACAAAATAAAGAACAGGGTTGTCCAGTAGTTTTCGATGGTCTCAAAGAATAACAACAAAGAAGCAATATTACACTTGTAAACTTAAAATTGCATATAAAATTGAATTATATGACTCATATATGTTTAATATTACACGTATTCATATGCAAAATTAATAAAAATATTTCCCCTTTTAAACGGTGGTCTTGTGCGACGACACCTATTGCACACCCCTCTGATAAAGAACAAGACAGTACACAAGCCAGAGAAGCGCTAATAAGAAGGGCAAAACACAAAGACACTAACAAAGGTAACAAAAATGGAAAATAAAAGCCTAGGGGAACTACATACTAACTATGAAACTATTGAGAAAAGGCTTCCATCAAACTACATGGAAGTGCCACACACAAATAAATGTGCAAAACCCATATATTCTGTTCATAAGCAATCTCAATATGGAAATGGATGCCATCACATGAAGACCATTTTCCAAAAGTACTTTCTGCAACATACTAACTCAGGGTCATTCCTTAGATATAAGAAGATAAAGCTAAGTGCATCAAAGCCGAAGGGATCTACCTAGGGAGATTCTTTAGATAGAATATATGTCCGTAGGTCTTGGAGAAGATTTTGGGAAAGGGAAAAATGCTTACCAAGTCATGAGCCATCATCAGAAAAACCACAACATGATGGTAATGATGACTTGAATAGCATTGAAGGTGTTGAAGAATTAAAAAGATAATGTTATGTAAGGGTTAAAAGAAATCAAAACTCTCTATACACTAGGATAGACACCGGGTCAATAAATAATCTATCGGTTATCACAAAGATGATTTCTGATATTGAAGACAGACATCATGGACCTAGTGATACAATACAAACCCCTTTCAGCGACTGAAGTTCTTCTCAGAAAGATCTTGTTTCACTTCTTACGAAGATTACACACGTAATCTATCGACTTCTCACTCCGAGAATGTTGGTATTGAAACATGTGGCAGTCTGCTCCAGACTTCGCTCACTAAATATCAAAATGCACTTATCGAGTCTAGATCCAATGAGATTCATCATAAAATCTCCTTAATACGCATACAAAATTTTACACTTGTATTTCACAACAAAGAATACAATTTGTACTGATTATCATGCATATCCTCAAGATATTGCCAGAACATTCATAGTGATACATAAAGTTGGTATTTCACGATGACTGAATAAAATCCTACCAGCCCAAAATCAAATAACGTTAAACGTAGGTCACGAAATTCATTCACTTAATGATGCAGTTTACGTGTTAACTAGTAATCTACGTGATCCAGGTGTACGTGAAAAGCAAGCTTTAATAGCTCTGCCAGAACTAATGTAGTGAGATCTAATGTTGATCTTTCATAAGGATCGTCATGAAATTCTACCAGTGCCAACATCAAACAACACTGAAAGTATATCACTTTTTTGACTCTTTAATGATTAAACTAGTGTAAACTAGTAATCTATGTAATCCAGGTGTTCATGAAATGCAAACTTTAATAGCTTTAATGGAACTGACTAGGATAATAATCTATAAAGATCTTCCATGAGGATCGTCATGAAATCCTACCAGTGTTAATTGTTAGGTTCTGGTGGTCATCCAGGCAATTATCAAACATGTACAGTGGAAAAATAAATACACCAAACTGCGCAGACCAAAACCCTAAGTACAGATCTACTAACCGTGATATAACCTAAACCAAATATGTATAAAGGGTGTTTGGAAAACTTACTTGATTATCGTAGAATAACTAAGCTTTTCTGGCCTTATCTGCTACACGCAACACCTTCTTGATCACCTTGCTGCCTCATGACCAGTTTTAGGGTTTCTTGGGGATTACCACGTTTAGGGTTGCGGCATCCATCAGACATGCACAGGTAGAACATGGCTCGAACCTATCACAAGTTAGGCGAGTACGAAAATGTGAACTCTAAATCGACTAGGTGTCGATTTAGGGATGAGCTGCGATCGGTTTAGGTGTCTATTGCAACGTGGCGTATATTTGCAATGGTTCTGGCCTAGGTGGCCTGTGAGTTGTTTCCTGAATATGCTTGCCAGGTCAGACTCTTATCGTGCCTGGTCTCGGAGCGTGTTTCTTAGGCAATTTACGATATGTGTGAGCTTATTTTCGGCCTGTTCCGAGGGTATGGGCTTTACCCAATTGGGCTGGAGCTCCCAAGCTCTATCAAGTCCTACAGTCCATTAGTGTACTTAGGTATCAGGGAAATGTGATGATGGACTCATGTCTTGTTGATAAGGTTTCTTATCAAAACTTCCAGGCTTCAGGTAGTTTAAAATGTGTGTTTACCTTGGAAATGTGAGAATCCATGCAATTGATTGCAATGGTTGAGTGTTTGAATGGCATTTCCTTCTCGAGATTGCTGCGTGTTAAGTGCATGACCAATCTTTTTAAAGTGAAGATCCATGTCAATAATCACAAGGAACAGGTGATTAGAGGATTTTTCGTTCCCAGGCTTGATATGCCTTTAATGCTCTTATGGCATGGGATTCTGTTTACGCCATAAACAGTCTCTCTCCAAGTCTTTTCAAAATCTTCATTTTTTATGTTTCAAAATACTTCTTGGAATGTGTTGCTAGCTGTTTTTTATGGGGTAATTGTTTGTAGATGTATTTTGCTTGCCACTTTTCTAATTCTGTGTAGTGTATTATATATTTTTTCCTTTTTCGGTGTGTCATGCTTTTAAATTTCATGTATCATATTACAGTTGTGTGTGTTATTTGACCATTTTATCTTTACTATTTACACACTCTCATTAACTAAGCTAAGGGTAAAATGATCAAAATAATAGAGAAAGATTATGAAAAAAAAATAACAAGAAGGGAAACTCACCTAAAATGTTGTAAAGTTACCCATTTTTCGGTGCAAAGGTGAATTATATTAATAACCAAATTTACATCAAGGAGAGAATAACCATAAACTGTTTGGGCATTTCCCAGAAACAGATACAACAACCAAACTGAATACAAACTAAAGACTAACTCAGACAATATCTGACAATACAAACTACTATATCTAACATCTCAGACACAAACAAATACCAAGAACTTGCACGTTCTATTCATCTAAAATCCCATTCTCTTGTTCAAATTCACATTTATTAGCACCTACCATCTAGCTACATTTCCACCACTCCAATCCACTAAGCCCACTCAACCTGCCACCACAGTAGACTAGGTGGATATGGACGATGTCATCACTAAGCACCCATAACCCATCCAGGGGAGGGGGGGGCTCCCTCCATGATGACCAACCATTACCTCCTGTGGGAATGTAAAGCATGGACCATGAAGTGTCATCTTTCATCAAGTTACCCATTTTTCTACTTGTACGTATTCATCTTTTTGTTTTTTGTTATTAAATCATCAAAATTTTGAATTTTGAATTTTGTGTGTATTTACGCATGTAAAATGGCCATTTTACCTGGTACATTTTGCATGCGTAAATACACACAAAAGTCAAAATCAAAAAGTTTAGGTATATATCTTATACCAGGTATATAAAAGCAAAGAAATGGCTACACACAATTAAAATATGTATAAGTTTATAATTTTTTAGATGATTTTCCCTGAGAAAAAAAGGTTAAAGACATAAATTACCAACGTATTTTTCAAAAACTCAACATACGGGTAATTTACTTTTTACAAACCTATTATCACCATCCAAACTTTTAAAATTTTCATATATGGGTAATATACTTTTACAAAACAACAATATAAGAGTAATATACTTTTACAAAACAACAACATACGGGCAATATACTTTACAAAATTTTCTTATATGGATTAATATATTTCGGTAAAAAAAAATTTGGATTGTGATAATTAGTTTTTTAAAAGTCCTATATGTGAAAATTTTAAAAAGTAGGTTGGTACTTTATATAGAAAAATGCTACAACCACATAAAAACATCCACAAAATTATTTACAAAATGATATGTCATGCGGTTATTGGCTTAATTAAAGAGAAGATAGAGAAACTATAATAAAAACCATCAATCACTGCCTGACACATCATTTTGTGAAGGATGTTGTGAATATTTTTATCTAAATTTAGCATTCCTCATTTATATAACCCTAGAAAAAAATTATAGAAATTCAAAGTAGATGAAAAGAAAAAAAAATAATGATGTATACAACTAAAAAAATGGTATAATGTAAAATACATTTTTAACCCGGAACCCAGGAAATTTGTTTCATTAAACAAACACGGTGACAATAGGCCGCCCAACTGTTACCTCAATTCACAGTTTGACACTCTTGAAAAACTAGTAAAACTTTTAGAACCACACGTATCTATAATAAATACTTGAGCATCAAACCCAACTACCGATCACTTGCAACAATGAAAGCAGTGGTAATCACAACACCAGGCGGACCAGAAGTGTTGAAGCTACAAGAAGTAGAAGACCCAGTTTTGAAAGAGAATGAGGTTTTGATAAAAGTGGAAGCAACTGCTCTAAACAGGGCTGATACGCTTCAAAGGCAAGGAAAGTATCCGCCGCCAAAGGGTGAGAGTGACTTTCCTGGTTTGGAATGTTCTGGTGTTGTCCAAAAGGTTGGGAACAATGTTTCTCGGTGGAAAGTGGGTGATCAGGTATTGTTTTGATTTTATTTATTTATTTATTTTTATTAGGATGTTTGGTTGGTTTTAAGGATGTTTGTGGTGTGTCAACTGGATTTTGTGATTTATTGCGGATTATTGTGTTAATACTACTATTTTACTTTTAGGAAGGAACAAGGGTGAGTCCTGGGGGTTCGCACACATGCATTTTTGTGGCGTAGTGCTAATTTTTGTAGAAAAACCTTGATTTTTCCTAAATGCATCCGGTCTCGAAAAATTGTGTGCCTAACATTGTTATTTTAAAGATGCACCTGGTCCTGTACTTTGTGTTTCTATCACTTAAGTTGTTCTGCTATTTTTTCTTATCTTAGGTCACTGAATTTGCAAGTTAGAACACTTACCAGTCACTATTAAATTGAGTAATGTAAAGTTAGAATTCTTCTAAGTTGAGTAATCTGATATCACGTTTAATATGTTCGGTGACCCAAGTGGAAAAACTACCAGGGGCGACCAAGGGGGTTCCTGGGAACCCCATGGATATTTTTTCGGTAGTGTTCACTTATATACCGCCTGAACACTACAGTAACCTAAGTGAACTGCAATGCTAAGTGGAATAACCTCTGTATTGTATTAACTTGTAGATTATTATGCTGTTGTTGTATGTCAATTTGTGTTTCTTGTGATTTAGTGTGTAGAATGATAGTTGGTAATGTTTAAGTTTAGAGGTTAGAAGCATTGATAAAATTGGACCTCAAATTATGAACCATGAGGGTGTTTGGATCTACTTTTTTGTAGAAAAAATATGCAATAGGACCAAAAAATAACATATAACTTTTCAATCTTATTTATTTTTAATGGGGTTTATCTAATGCGGTAAGAAAGTAATTCTAGTTTCATCTCAAGTAAGCACCTTAAATTTGGGGGATCCAAGCATTTTAAAGTGCTATTTGTTTAAAAAAATAGCATTTTTGCTATTTGTTTAAATACGAGTATAAGTTGTGCAGTTTAGCAGGAAAAAAGAAACGCAATCCCAAACACTCTTATGTGTAGCAGCATTATGCCTCAACTTGTAGAATTTGTTATTGTTGCTTAAATTATTTGCTTGATGTTATAGGGTGAGTGCAGTTGGTGATTGCGGCTGAAAGTATGCATGTTTGACGTTTATCAGCTTAAATTTTCTGTGACATTCAATCAAACCAGAATTAAATAACTGAAACATGAGCATAAGCTTGTTTTATTTAGCAGATTGTGACTTGAACCATTGAAGAAGATGAATACAGCTGTATGTTAACCTGCTACGACAACTAACCATTTTTGTTCTTAATGTTAGACATGCCGTCACCCTTCCAGCTTGTACATTAAAAAATATCAGTTGCATCAGTTGTACTTTGTTTGCATAAAAACCAGTTACATGTTTTGTGTATATAGGAATCAGTCTGCTGAAAAAATTGCACATTTGACGTTTACAACCCATATAGTTTGTTTGACCTGCCAGCCTATTTTACCCATTTACAAAACAACTTAAGTGGGTTAAACTGTTCTAGTTAGGGTTGAGATTTTCAATACGATTATATGCACCGATGGTGTTTGGGTTGGGTGACACTGATCCGCCAACTGGACCTAATTGCCACCCATATTGCAATTGTGTTTGTACTTAAATGATGACTGATGTGTGTGAAATGTGAATTTGATTGTGTGTATATGTGATTTGATGTATATGATTTTTTTATGTTGGGAAAGTTGTATAGATGCTGATGTGTAGTTAAACAATATGCAAACATTAGATGTTACAAATTTGAATCAGATGTCCTGTCAAGTTAGTTGTGGTTCATGTCTGATAATATGGGAATGCTGAGCTGTAGGTATGTGCTCTTTTAAGTGGTGGAGGATATGCCGAAAAAGTAGCTGTACCTGCTGGTCAAGTTCTCCCTGTCCCATCTGGTATTTCTTTGAAAGACGCTGCAAGCTTCCCAGAGGTGGCATGCACCGTTTGGTCAACTGTCTTTATGACAAGCAAGCTATCTCCAGGAGAAACATTTCTGGTAAAGTCAAATGTTTATTCTCTTATATTTATGAGGCAACAACGGTCATCCTCTAAATTGTAGCTTTACTCTACAAAAGTGTTGCTATTGAGCTGAAAATATTGCATATTTAATGATCATTTCAGTGTTGAGATTGAAAAGGATTCCACACTTTCTTGAAACGAGGAATAAATCCTTGGATGTATAGCAACATTTTAAAATTTTTAGACACTTAGTTCTTGGTATGTTTGTTTAGTTTCTCTACTATTGAATGAAACAAGATTTGAATCTTGAACTGCTAAAGTGGTTTATCGGGATTATTTAGCTCATAATCCAATCACTTTTTATACAGTAGTCTCATTATTTGACCGTAACAGAAGTGAATTACTACTTTGCGCTAATGTTATGTTAGTGTTTAGATTTGATAGCACAAAATGCTAAATTTGTTACCTAGAAAGTAGGAAGGAGGGCATGATTTCATTAGTGCCCAATGTTGGCAGACGGCTTTTTCTCTTATACGCTCTCAAACATATTGACTTTGAACTTATAATATTTTCAGATACATGGGGGTTCTAGCGGCATTGGTACATTTGCAATTCAAATGGCCAAATACCTCGGCATTAAAGTCTTTGTCACTGCTGGTAAACTCTCATTTTCAGTTTTTCCTAATCGTACACTCCTGATTTACTGATTTAGTAGCATAATTAAATAGCAATCATAGAACAAGGTTTTATTTATATATGACTATATGTAGGGAGCGAGGAAAAGCTAAATGCCTGTAAGGAGCTTGGAGCTGATGTTGGGATCAACTACAAGACTGAAGATTTTGTTGCACGAGTAAAGGAGGAAACAGGGGGCAAAGGTGATATACTCATATACCTCTTGGCAATTATGACTTGTGTGTGTGTGTGTGTTTTCTGCCAGAGTCATTGACTTTCCAGATGGTTGTACTTGGTGATACACTGCACAGACCATCTTGTGAACACGTACCAAAAATTTTTTTTTTCAAGAGTTCATCAGATGTAAATGTTGTATTTTCTGTCTACATTTTTAAAGTTGAGAATTTTTTCTTTCAAAAAGTACAGTCTTCTGTTACGCATTGTTAGAAGGACATTAGTTAGTTTACAGTTAACTTATGAAATAGTATCAATTACTCAGCTTTCCTTCATCACCATTCTAACACTTGAAGAGACAAACAATAGGGGTTGATGTTATACTGGATAACATCGGTGGATCCTACTTCCAGAAAAACCTAGAAAGCTTAGCTATCGATGGCAGGCTTTTCATCATTGGTTTCATGGGTGGAGTGAAAACAGAAGCAAATATATCATTGTTGCTGGCAAAACGGCTCACTGTTCAAGGTATGTATGCTAAACTATTCTTTCTTGATGCACATGCATTATGTTGTATTATTTGTATTTATTCCAGACCTGCCGGAGGTCTTTCTGGAAGCAGTCCTTTACCCTTGGGTAGGGGTGACTGTCTACATGTCACGTCCCCCATACCTCGCTCCAGCGGGATTGGGTATTGTTGTTGTATTTGTATTTATTCCAGCATGACTGAAAAGGTTTTATCATAGTATCATATTATATTCCAAAATCTTTGTTAACCTACTAAACCCTGTCTCATCCTGAACATAGCTTTTAGGCCCTGTTGATGCTTGATTGTATGTTATTTTAACTAAAAAGATACTTAGCTTAATATAAATACTTTCTGGAAGTTTTCAAGACACTTTTTGTCTATATGTTCATTGTTAAAGCTACAAATTGTTGACTATGTTGATTTATGTTTACATAATTATAGAAGACTATCATTAGTCAAACGTTGAAGTTTTCATTGGCTGCGGCGTCTTTTCTTTTATTTACGCTTCTATCATCTTCTTATTGTGATAGTTATGAGTTTGAGAAATGAAGAAAAGTGAACTAGTTATCAAAGTAAAACAGAACACTTTGGTAGTTTAAAACAGAAGAGTGCCAAGTACAATCATATTAATGCATCTAAGATTTCAATTGATTTCTAAAATCATTAATTTTTGCCAAATTTGGTTCGCTTTTTGGAAGCGGTCTCTACCCTTGGGTAGATGTACGTCTTTCTACATCTTACCTCTCCCATACACCGCCCCGTCAGGATTGGGTATTGTTGCTGTTGTTGTTGCTGTTTTTAGTACTCTTTTTGGCATTCCAATGGTTAGTTTGTGATGGAAAAAAACAAAACAAGCATGGCTGCAATTAAATAGGCTATGATGAACTCTAGTGTTTCATGAACATGTCTATTCTGCCGATCATTGGGAAATACAAATTATGCTAAATGCGCCACTACCATATTTTTTCTTGGTTCTTTCATTGTACAGGATGACGCATGTTCCTTCATAAATCTGTTTTACAGGTGCTGGTCTGCGAACAAGGAGTTTGGAAAAGAAAGCTGAAATAGTGAGTGAAGTGGAGAAGAATGTTTGGCCAGCGATTGCACAAGGAAAGGTAAAACCTGTTGTATATAAGTACTTGCCTCTATCAGAAGCAGGAGAGGGTCACAAGCTTATGGAAACCAGTGCACATATTGGGAAGATACTCCTACTTGCGTGAGGCTTTTGTTCATATCGCGCCTTCAACTGCAAAGTTTGCATGAAGCCTCTGGGTACTTGATAGTTTCAACTTTTATTTATTGGGAAAATGATAAAAAAATACATCGAACTTGGCACCTTTTACCATTGTGTGTAGCCAACTATTTTTTTTTTCATTGTAACACAAAACTTTTGAATTTGTGTCATTGTATGTATCCACGTCAGCAAAAACGTCGCATCGTTAGTCCTTAACACTAACGGCCGTTAGTAAATAACTTAGAATTCCGTTTTCTTACGTTTTAACACGTTTTCGTCCGTTTTTTTACGTTTACGCCCATTTTTTTACATTTTCACCCGGTTTTTTTTACGTTTACGCCCGTTTTTTACGTTTTCACCCAGTTTTCTTCCGTTTTTTACGTTTTCGCACATTTTTTTATGTTTTCGTCATTTTCGTTCGTTTTTTTTACGTTTACGCCCATTTTTTTACGTTTTCACCTGGTTTTTTAGGTTTTCTTCCGATTTTTACGTTTTCAACCGGTTTTTTTACGTTTTCTTCCGTTTTTTTAACATTTTCGTCTGTTTTTTTACGTTCATGCCCGTTTTTTACGTTTTTACCCCGTTTTTTTACGTTTTCTTCCGTTTTTTAACCTTTTCGTCCATTTTTTACATTTACGCCCGTTTTTTTACGTTTTCACCCGGTTTTTTAAAATTATCTTCTGTTTTTTACGTTATCAACCTGTTTTTTTATGTTTTCTTCTTTTTTTAACGTTTTCACCCGGGATTTTTACGTCTTCGCGTTTCTTTTACGTTTTCGTCCGTTTTTTTTACATTTACGCACATTTTTTTATGTTTTTGCCCGGTTTTTATGTTTTCTTCCATTTTTTTACGATTTCGCGTGTTTTTTTACGTTTTACGTTTTCGCCCGGTTTACATTTTACGGTTACACCATTTTTTTACATAAAAAAAATGGACAATAACGTAAAAATAAGGGACNGAAGACATAAAAAAATGTGTGAAAACGTAAAAAAACCGGGTGAAAACGTAAAAAAACGGGCATAAACATTAAAAACACGGACGAAAACGAAAAAAAACGGAAGAAAACGTGTAAAATCAGACAAAAACTTAAGAAAACGGATGAAAACGTGTAAAATCGAAAGAAAACGGAATTTTAAGTTATTTACTAACGACCGTTAGTGTAAAGGACTAACGATGCGACGCTTAGTACATACAATGACAAAAAATGTCAAGTTTTGTGTTACAATGAAAAAAAAAATAGTTTGCTACACACAATGGTAAAAGATGTCAAGTTAGATGTATTTTTTTATCATTTTCCTTTATTTATTTCTATCTGTATTCTGTTGTACGTTATGCACTTTAATAATAAATTGTTTCCAATAATAGATATTCTTGCGGGTCTGTTTTTGTGGTTCACTTAACCTATTAAGTGTTATTAGACAAACATACTTTAATTGGTTATATGTAATGACTAAAGCATCCCTCCAATTCATTCATGACTGACAAGATGGATCGAAAATGCAACAAGGAATTTCTGGATAATATACCTTAGTTTATCTTTGATATGAAACTTCCAAGTTCTTGGTGCTAGTATACAAAATTAAGTCAGCTTTTGAGTGGTGCATATAAGCAAAATTCTGTGCTGCACCTCAACACACTCGTACGTCTTTTACTTTGGATCTAGATTGCATGGTCAACTAAGACAACTGAACTGATGTGATCTTTATCCTAAGTCTCTTGCAACGTCTATTTAAAGATTTCTAATTAATAACCTTTATGCTTTCCACCAAAGAGAGATAGTGAAGTACTGGAGTTGGAGAAATGAAGTCTTAGTTGTTCAAATCAGATATCCGAACAATAACGTATTTCCTACTCCAGGTTTAAAGAATAAAATTATATCTTTGCAGAAAAACATAGTTGACAGCAGCAGAGATAGCAAAAAAACCCGTACCCGATGGGAACCCGCTCCCCAAGCCCGATTTGACTGGGGAATCCTCGATTTGATCGGAGATGGGGACGGGGACGACGAATCCTAAAATTAACCTGACCCCGACCCCGATTTTTTAATGTATTAATATATGAAAATTATATGTATATCCATATGACATTTACTGTTATATGTATATTTTTATGAACATTGACATGTAATGCATATACATATGTGATATTTAAATAATCAAATAACTTTAAAAGTATAAAATATTATGTAAACAATAATTACTATATATATTACTTAACAAATGTTTTGTCCAAATACACACATACAATGCACGTTATTCTTATGTTACATGTGTTGTCTCGGTATCTACGACGCTTTAAAGTATCGTAACTAATTTAAGTATGAGTGCCTTGAGACACTTTATGGGTCAAATTCTTTATATTTTCGATAAGTTTGTGTATTTTTATGTTTACTTGATAACGATGGAAAATCCCAGAATCCCTGTAGGGGACGGGAATGGGAATGTAAAACTATTCCTCGACGAGGATGTGGGCAGGAATGGGGATGTGAGTGGGAAATGGGGATGAGGATAGGAAATACGATCCCCGACATTCCCCGCCCCGTTTCCATCCCTAGGCAGCAGTATTGCAAAATGCGATGGAAACTTTCTTCAACCATACTAGTTTGTTTTGCATATCGTACCTTATTAACCAAAAATACAATGATCAGGCAATTGCTGAAACTTTTGGTTTCACTTAATTAGTTGTAACAGATAGATATGGATGGTTTGCATAACAAAAAAACTGGTGAGATTTGGTCATATTTTTGTTTGTCTTTCTTAATACCATACTTTAGCACCTTTTGTATTCTAATGAGGGACTCTGATATCGCTCTTGGGTTCTATGGACCGTGGTATTGGTGTTTAGCTATCATGCTCCCTGTTGAACTATAATTGTTGGAAACACAAACCCGAAAGTATGATGGGACCAGTTTAGACAAGTATAATTGTTGGCATATAATCAATTCCCAGTTTGAGTTGCATTGTGTTCAAGTTTCTGTGTCACGGTTTGCAATATAGTGTTATTTGCGTCGTCACATGGTCAATAGTTTCGTATAGGTCTGGAATTTTTTTAATTTCATTAGCCACGTTAAAGCCTACAAAAAGTAGGATTACTAGAGAATTTGGGCCAAGAGTTGCTTCTTGTTCCAATCTCTTAACCACCTGAACTATGAAACCATGATCATGGGACAACTCTAGTCGTAAATTCATTTTACTTTCATAAATTTCCCAGACTTCCTTTGATTTGGGGCATACAGTTGTTACAACATCACAAAACCAATAACTACATCTATGGATTAGTTAGGACCCCTTGCTCGTTTCGTGTCATTAAAGAGATTTTTGAAGGGTCACCACCAAGCTCTTCATGAAGAACCAACAAGTTCTCACCAGGATTCACCCAGGTGCGCGGTATATGATACCTGAACAAATATCATGTCATATCATAAAACTGCCTTGTAACAATTACATACAATATATATCTTGAGTATGTTACTTACAATATTTGAGCTGGTTGGCCACACTTTTTCTGACATTTTTGTGCATCATATGTTCCTCTGTAGTCACAATTATCGGTGCAACCTGATGTTGGTGACAGGTATGCAGACCAATACCGTCCTATATTCTGCCCATTGACCCAAGCTTGACCCTTCCCCATACTCGCAAGATTCAATGATAGAGGACCGTCCCCTTCAGGGGCAATGAATGTGGACTGAGAATAAGAAACAAGTATTAGAGTACTACGAAGTAGAAGGGTGTTTAAGGATTGTAATAACTACATAAATTACATACCTTATACCAAATTAGACTCTGATTGATAGGCAAGGAACTGCCTTGGGTCCATATGGAACTATTAGCAAGATCTGTATTATCAAGTCCAAGGCTTTCCCCTTCAGTTCCCACCTGAATGTTGATAAATGTTGCACATAAAGTTTGATGCTTGAGATAATAACATGCAATTATTAGTCAAACTTAAATATGAACCTGGTATGTCCACTCATTAGATGAATAGTCTTCTTTCACATTTTTCAGATCAGCAAGGATGACTGAATAAAGGCCTGCCCCCATGATGTCGAACCATGGACCATAGTTCTGTAGACAAATATACAGAAATAAGAAAAGAAATAATAATGGCGATTCAGGAAATTGTACAAATCACATCTTACACTGACTCTCCAAACAAGAATGTCTATATATTTATTCTTATATGTAAATGATAATAAAACTTATAAACAATTTTTGAGTGCGCATACAACCTTTTGTAGTATATGAAGTCTAGACAGCCCCTGCAATAACTAGAAGAGAACAAAGAGATGGTTACCTGTACACCAATAATCATACTAATTATATCCAGTGTGTTGTTTCCTTGCTCGAGACTAATTTTTTCGCTTATGTTGAAGCTGGCATCATCATGATAACCATAGCCAAATGCTACACGAGAATTTCAAAATAATTGATTTGAGTACAATATACTAATGCATATTTCGTAAGTAGTTTTATTTAGCACAAACAGAACTTACCTAAGACTTTTTTGTTAAGAAAAATCAAGGCAGCATGTCCCAAACTCTCAATGAGCAAAAATGCATCTCTCTTTTCATCTGCTTCTATGCTGCAGATGTGACAGAAAGTTATTACATAAGTTGTCACATTGGACCGACATCCCATAAATTAACTTTTCTTCTCTTAAGACAATTATAAAACATTTATTTTGACATGAATTACCTTGTAGTGTACCATAAAAAATCACTTGTGTCTTTTGTCGTATTTATTTGCTCTAGCAAACTGTTTGCTGTGAACGAGTCATTACTCCAAACACCCACCTTTTCTAAATACCAACTCCAAGATGAATTTGACAGTGAAACTTTACTCGCGCTTGCACTAGGAGTGGATGCAGCATCACCAACAGTTTTCTGAGCTACAACCTTTATACATACATACATACATACTCATTTTTCTGAGCTACAACCTTTATGCAACCTCCTATAATTTTTTGGTGTTACTTTCATTCTTTATGGTGCAAATTTAATTTGACCAAAAAAATTCTTTATGGTGAAACTTTATTACTTGTGATAATAATTAAAAAAAAAAAAAAATAATAAAAAAATGTAACACCCTTCCAAAAATCAAAATCTGTTCCAGGAGTCAATATTGAAGAAGTGGGTAATAACCTTCGAAGACAAAAAGAAAAACTTGTCCAAAAAAGTTAGGAACAAACGTCACTAGCTAAACCTCACATCCAATTTCCTTGCTTAAAAACTAATGGTGGTATGGCATGTGAAAGTCATGTGGCTATAATAATTAGGCCAAAGATAGTATATGAACCAAATGATAATATGAGGTACTATAAGTTACAGATAATACTTTAGGGGTAGGAGTTCCAGTTGACCAAATTCAGGGTAGTAAAACACATTTGTGTTAGCTGTATATTAGTCATATATTAGTTGGCTAGTGATAAGCAAGCATTTATGGGTGATTACCAATCTACCTAAAATAACCTATCTAACCTTCCTATATGTAGCCCATGATTTGGCAGTAAGCCTCAAGCAAAACATTCATTCTCTTATCTTACAAAACACTATTATCTCTAATATCTTACAATTTGGGCATACATCAAAGGATATATAATATCAATATCAGAGAAAACAAAAATAAACTTACCTTCGCTGTGTTGAAAACAACATTCTTACAATCAGGAAGGATGCTCACAGACCATGCAGGGAGAAAATATTTTTTTCCGTTAAATGTCACATTTGCATCTAAATTGGTACCATAATTTGCGAGAAAAGCTGCACAATCAGTAGGTGTTGTGTAGTATACGTCTGCCTGATGAATTTATATAGTAATTATGTCATTTGTTCATATCTCAAGAGAATAGGTTATAATATTTATTAGTATTCACTACGCATGAATTTTTATATATTTTGCATACCTCTAAATTCATACCAAGAGATAGCTGCTTTGGATCTCCATTTACCAAGTATTCCTCACATTGCTTTATTGCCATATGCAGGTCTCGCAAGTGACCCCACTTTGGCTGCCTTATAAATCCTGCATTGCACATATTATCCTTGTAAATCTCCTGAAACTTCATAATAGCTAGTAGTAGTCCTTTTAGATATTAGAACTGCCGAAAATACTTCTTGATTAGTTTTAGCAAGATATTGGAAAATTACCATACTCATCTATTGGGGCGTCATAATCATAGCTTGTAGCAACCAGAGGTCCTCCAGCTGTCCGTCCGAAATTTGTTCCACCAAAATACTGCAAGATATATACAAGAACATCATGTTTCTGAATTTACACATCTATGTCATTAATAAATAATGTTTAACATGAAACGAAAAAGGATAGGTTTTATATACTACCATATAATAGTTATGAAAAGTGCCTCCTTTCTCAAAGAATCGTGCAACAGCAAAGGCCAGGTCTTTGACTGGTCGATAAGGTACAGGGTATCCAAATGAAAGAAACCTATAATATCAAAAAGAACCGTATACCACTTTTGCATGATCATATATGACTATTTAAAATGCTTTTATGGAATGAAAGTCAAAGCAAAAGGTCAACTGTACCATCCAGTGTAGTCTTCTGTCCACATTTTTGGCTTTGAAGGAGAATTTGGGATAAAAGTATCACAATAGAACCCGTTACATGTGTTTATCTACAAAATTTTGATGTGCCATTATGTTAAAAACTGAATTATTATTTTCATATGCTGACCTCAGATATTATAAATTACTAAGACACTCCTATATGACAGCAGTTTTGAGATAAGTATACTTACAATTGGATCAGGTGCATCTTCCTGTGAGCACATCACCCAAGGAATTGATATATTATAATTTAGAGCAGTTTCTGCTGCCCATTTTACATATAGTTCTCCACCAGTTCCATAAGCCCATTCGACATTTCCGTATTCGTTCTCAACCTGTTAACGCAACAGAATAACTTCATCATAAACACAATTATCTCATATTCCCACAAGCAAAAGGGATATACAGCTTAAAGTGATCATTAGATCCTATGAGCGACTGAGTGCAATATGTAAACCTGAGCCAAAATGATTGGTCCTCCTTGTGATGCAAAAAGATTCTCCTCTTTCATTAAGTTGACGATTTTAGTAAGAAAAAGCTCCATTTCTGCCTGCATCATATATACTAAAAGTTAAGCACATATACGAAGACACGACACAAGAATCTTTCCAACCACAGGTAAGCTATTCTCTATAAATGTATAATGGAGTACCTGAAAAGGGCCATTCGTGGTCCGGAATTGAATTCCAGGAACGAAGTGTAACCAAAGAGGGAATCCTCTGCTCAGTGAAATACATAAATTAAATTAAAAATCAACCAAATTGTACTTAATAATAAAGTATTCGAATAATTAAGAACCGACCCATAATTCCATTCAGCACACGCATACGGACCAATACGAAGATGTACAAACAAGCCAGCGTCCTGCACGGTCTTGACAAACTTAACCAAGTCAAACCGCCCTTCAAAGTAGTACTGCAACATAAACAATGTAAACCATAGTCACTAAGATGACAAGAAAACGAGTGTCAAACTAGTTTGGTTAAAAAATTGCATACATAGTTTTAGTTAGTATTATACCTGTCCCTTGACAGGCTCATGATAATTCCAGAATACATACGTCTCAATTACATCTAACCCTCCTTCCTTCGCCTTTTCGATAATACCCGGCCACATCTACATGACAACCTCAAAAACATCAAAGACATTTTCATATCATACACATAACATAAACCACCATAAACATTACACAACAAATGAAACAAATACAAACTCACTTCAGGAGTGGCTCGAGGATAATGAACTGACCCAGACTGCAAAATCCGCTTTCTTCCATCTATGATCAAAGCTTTACTATCATAACTTACATTCACGGATAACCCTACTTCAAAAAACCAAGCTCCATAAAGTACACTTGCAAAAAAAATAAACCCGAAAATTCCATCTTTTGCCATTAACTCAGTTTAAGATAGCAAAATGTATAGAGTTTGATAAAGTGATCATGGTATTATATACTGAACAAATTATCGGATGGTTGTTTCCATGTGAATGGTTTGTAACATATGTTGCTATCGAAATGAAGAATAGTTATGAGAGATAAAATTTGAATAAGGTTTTGTATTATAACTGTTGAAAGTACATGAAAAAGGTTGATCACTAAAGTGGAAACTTATCGATGATTGTTTTATATATGAGTAGTTTTTGTTTAAGGTTCAAAGGATACGACAGTTGATGTGTTTGCATTTCTGTTTTTTTCCCGCCAAACTTAAGTGTGCCGGTTTTTAGTTTGTTGCTAGATTAACAAGGAATATAACATATGTTATTAATTAGTAATCTTTTGGAAAAAATAAATGTCGAAATAATGTGTATGTGGTTTCTACTTAGCAACAGTGCCCGTCCTTGAGGATGGGCGAGGGCGACCGCCCATAACCCCTAAATTCTTTCGCTGCATGCAGCTAACGCGTAAAACACTCCGTCTAAGATAGTGGGAGTATGGTCGCAAGACCGAAACATAAAGGAATCGTGTGACAATAAGTTCATAGAAATTATACAGAAAAGGTAACTTAATGACGAAAAATAAATTACACATAGACGTAAAGGTGGTCAAATTTAATATAAGGTTAATGGCATTTAATAGCAACCAACTTTCTAAAATATTCACATATCAATAATGTATCCAATCTCCAAAAATATCCAATAAGATATCACAATACCAATCAAACTTTCAAATTTTAGTTCAATATCACACATTCGTACTTTTGGCTAACGGCCGTTTGTAATTAACTCAAAACTATGTTTTCTTTTTGTTTTCTAGTTTAATTTTTTTTTTCTATATACGTTTTAATTCGTTTTTATATATATGTTTTTGTACATGTTTTTCTTTCGGCTAAAGGCTGTTTGTAATTAACTCTCTTGCAAGGACGGACCTTTGTAGAGGCAAGGGAGGCCCCCCTCCTCCCAAAGTTCAGGGTTTTTAGTGTAAATGAAGTATAAATTTAGGGATAATATATGAAAAAGCTATACCACCTCTCAAATGTTAGGAAACGAGTTATATTTATGATGTTTTATCATTATTTATTTCTTCCTACAATTCTTATCGTTAGATAGAGAAAAGTTCAATACGAAACAACATTTATCTAAAAAACAAATAATAAGATCTCAACCATCCATCTATTTTAAATCTAAAGGTCTAGATTAATCACAATTTTAATATAATTAATTAGTAAAAGGTAGTTTTGTAAAAACTAACACGCCACTTAAAAGATCGGGTACACCCTCATTTATTCATTCCATTTCAATTCCTCATTATACACTCTCTTCTTGACTCTCACCATCAATGGTTTACTCGATCAAGTCCACGTCAACAGATATGTTCAGACTGTTTTAGAAAGTTTTTTTTCCCCAAACGATGTCGTTTTGTGGTGGATGGGTTTACGTGTGACACATGGAGGGGATGCGAGGCGTGAGGAGATGGGTTTGGGGATGCCTTAGAGATAGAAGATGCAGGGAGAAGGTGTTTCGATGTGGAGGTGGAGGTGGAGGGGAGGAGGGAGCGTGTCCAGGTGGTGGAACGGCGGTTGTTGGAGGAGGAGAAAGCCATCGGAGATCAGGCCCGGCCAACCGCCCAGGGCATCACACAAACAAGGGGCATTTTTTTCTGATTTGTATACATGAGATAAATTATGAACAAACAAGAGACAAATTTCAAGCTCAATGAGAAAAAACAGATGCAAGTTTAGTTTAGCCATTTGGGAAAGATGAACAAACCAAGAGAGAGAAAGAAAACAAATACACTATATGTTTTGCTTCTGTCGTTTAGTTACCACACTCACGTGGTGATGTAAATGAGGGTTTGTGATTTATTATTTTTCTTTTAACCACAATTAATATTTTTGTTGCATTTTTTTTCTTTTTAACTTTTATTTCGTAGTTTTTCTGTTTCTTGGAAGCACAAATTACCGTATAGAGTACTGTCTTGTTCTTCAAAAGGTTTTTGATCAATCGATAACTTGTCAATCTTTTTCTAATGGAAATTAAATGAATTCATTTGATATTTGATTCTAATGGGAATTAAAATGAATTCATTTGATATTTGATATACTGTTGTGTATATTTTTTTGAAACAATTTGTCATATACTAAATTACTAAAAAAATCCCATATGATGCATCAAAGAATCTCATGGGATTCACAATGAATCCCTTGAGATTCATACAGAATCCCATGGGATTCATACAAAATCCCATGGGATTTACACAAATTACCCATGTGATCAAACAGAATATAAGTAACCTCTTTTTACGAATCCCATGCGATTTTTTTACGAATCCCATGGGTTTTTTTAAGAATCCCGTGGGATTTCTTTGGACGAAAAAAAAAAATCTTCTTTCTATGAATCCCATGGGATTTCTTTATGAATCCCGTGGGATTTTTCTGGACGAAAATTTTGAAAAAAAAAAAAAAAAAAAAAAATCTTCTTTTTACGAATCCAGTGGGATTTCTTTACGAATCCCGTGGGATTTTTCTGGACGGAAATTTTGAAAAAAAATGTCGTCTTTTTACGAATCCCATGGGATTTTTTTACGAATCCTGTGGGATTTTTCTGGACGAATTTTGAAAAAAAAAAGTTCGTCGAAAGTATATAACAATGCATATTTATAGAAATATGATTTAATTCTCGTCGCGATGGTATATTTTTCGTATCTTGAAGATTTACCGTTTAAAATATATGTTTTTTTTTAAAAAAATTGTGGAAAGTGGGTTTTTATATTAAATGAACTAAAATGCCAATTTTGCCCTCTATTTGTAAATTTTTGATTTGATCTTAGCCATTAGATGAAAGGTGGAGATTAAATTATTTGTTTTTTAAAAGATACATGTTTTGCATGGATCTCACCTCATTCAATAATAATACACTAGCAGGGTACCCGCGCGTTGCAGCGGCGGGTACCATGTGATTAAAGTTTAGACGCCAACAAAATAACAATGGCGAACTTATTAACCGGAGAAAAACATGATCCCAATCCGACCCAATTCACCTTTTTTACCGATTCCGACGGGACGGGTCATCCTCCGTTTCATTTTTGAACGGCTTTTATTGGCTAGCCGAACCAATGGCGACTTCGGGTTCCGGTTGAACTCGTTGGTCCAGTCCGGTTGAGCCCGTTGGTCCGGTCCGGTTGAACCCGCTTGTCCGATCCGATTGAACCCGCTGGTCCGGTCCGGTTTTCAAAATCATATATACCATCAACTTAGTAGCATATAAATTGTATAAAGCTTTGTGTGTTTTATTTGTTTGTACAATGTGTATTATAACATACATTTTTTATTATATGGGTGCTTTAAAAATAATATTAATTAGTGTTTAATGTTTTATTTTTAATTTTAAGTTTTTTTTAATGCGTGTTTAATTGATTTGTACCAAATGTTTTATATGTTGTATGTCTTAATTTTAAGACTTTTGATATTTAATGTGTTTAATGTTAGAAAATTAAGATTAAGAGATATTTAATGTTTCAAACTTGTGTTTAATTTACTTGTATATATTGCTTTGTTAGTTCTATTACTTAATTTTAAGATATTTAATGCAATTAGTATGTTTAAATTACCAGTTTAAGTTTAATGCTATTAGTGTGTTTAAATTAGTTGTACATGTAGCTTTGATGATTGTAATGTTTAATTTTAAGTATTTCTATATTTAGTAGGCCTAAATGCTCTATAAGATAGTAAGATATTAAATGGAATGAATATTCAAACCTTCCCCTCTTGACTCCCATCAGAAATCCCAATATTTAAAAATGCATTTCCACTATATACATAACATACCCATATACATAAACCAAACAATCTTTTCTTACAATCCTTTCCTTTTTTTATTTTCATAGACACTAACTAAACACACCGTATTAACCTTTCCCTTGAAGCACTAAGCCACTAACTGTCAAATAGTTATAAAATAAAACTAGTAAACATTACTCGAACCAAACGAACCGTTAACGATATACAAATTCCGTCGAAAATATCCAAGCTAAAAAAGTACGTACGACATTTAAAATAGGGATACCCTAACCACACCGGGTCTAGGAGAAACCCCCCACCCTAGGTTACTGTTCATGGTACTATTGCAGTACTTTTTTTTTTTTTTTTTTTTTTTTTTTTTTTTTTTTTTTTTTTTTTTTTTTTTTTTTTTTTTTTTATTTTTTTTGTTCTTTTTTTTTTTTTTTTTTTTTTTTTTTTTTTTTTTTTTTTTTTTTTTTTTTTTTTTTTTTTTTTTTTTTTTTTTTTTTTTTTTTTTTTTTTTTTT